>JAQGBA010001691.1:0-12903 GCA_034698125.1 Prionchulus punctatus | reverse complement strand
GAAGAAATCGGATTACTTGCAGAAGAAATCGGATTACTTGCAGAAGAAATCGGATTACTTGCAGAAGAAATCGGATTTCTTGCAGAATTGAACAAAAATAAATTTGATCTGTCGCAGAGAAATTGGATTTCGTTCCGAAAAAATCGTACATACTTCTTGCAGAAGGAATCAAACTCCTTGCAGGGGAAATCGGACTAATTTTAGTGGGAAAACATTTTGGGAGGGAGAATCGAATTTCTCGCAATCGAAATCAAACATTTTGAAGTGACAAAATAAATTTGAAAATAATTTACTATTCCAAGCAGGCACACGTTTTCGCACGCAGCTCCGCAACAGCCCAAGAAACCAGTGAGAAAGAGCAATCCTCCAACAACGGCTGCAACGATGAAGACAGCGGAAAACTAAAAGTTAAAAACTAAAAGTCTTTGACCAAAAAAGTAGAACTATCGTTAAGATGAAGTGGAGCACTATAGTTGCAACGAAGTGGGCCTTTATAGTAGCTTGCAAGGAACTGAAGCCCTACAATTGCAATGAAGTGGAGAACAACTATAGTTGTTCTGAGTGGAGAGCTTGTTGCAATGAAGTAGTTGAAATGAAGTGGAGCACTATAGTTGCGAGGAAGTGGAGAAATAGAAATTCAAGTTATACCGCTGAAAATTCATCGCCGGCACCGCCAGCAGCGTTTATCGCGTCGGTGACATCGTTTGCAAAGCTCGAGCTCAATATTAAAGCTAACGAAGTCGCCAAAATAGCAGCGCCCACAATCTGAATATGAACAACAATTTGAACTACAATTAGTCATCTTAGTCCAATAAACAGCCAAATCCAGTGTATGACGTCACTGGCTAGATTTCGCGCTTGCGAAAGAAAAAATACTTACGCAGACCAATAAATTAACTGTGAACACTGAATATTTCACGCATTTATTTCCGCACCCATAAACCATCTTTTCAAGTCAAATTATTTGTTTGTCGCACACGATTTGCGGAGCGAATAGGACTATGGAGAAAATAGCTTGTCAAGTTGAGAGTACTTTTTCCAAACTATGATGCCCAACCCATAAGCTAGTGGCTTATAAGACGAATTTGCTTGTTAGCGTGCTAATGTTTGCAGAAAATATTTACAAAACCGTTGATAAGCATCCATTCCAAGTTTAACGTACATCATAAGGTTTTTCTAATCACCGATGTTTCATAGTCACTGGACTATTAGTCATGTACGGATAAACAAAAAAACAAACGAGCCATCAGTTTTATTATTCTACGTACCAATATGCACTGTCTTATCAACTTTTTGTGTATTTAATTGCTAATAATTGACGTAGGACAGCCTCGTCAAAAAATTCCTAATGTCACTCCCAAAACAGTTACAAACATTCTATGAACTGAATTTAAAACAAAAAAAACAACAATTCATCAAAGTGTTTATAATTTTCTACAATCATCTTGACAGCTTTCAGTTGGCTACCATGGGTTTACAACTGTCTACAAGTCACCACCTTAAAATTTGCATTCCATAGATCTACAACAGTCTACAACTGCTTTAAAAAAGTCTACAACTGCCTACAATTGGTTAAAAAACTACAAAAGTGTACAATTGCCTTTCAAAGGTCTGCAACAGCCTACAGTTTCCTTCAGAGGGTCTACAACTGAGTAAAAATGCCTTCCAAAGGTATACAACTGTATACTTGTCTTAAATGGCTCTACAGCAGCCTATAATTGACTTCCAAGCATCTGCAACTGCCTACAATTGATTTCAAGAGTCTACAACAGCATACAGTAGACTTCCAGGCGTCCACTGACTACAATTGCCTTCCAAGGTCCTACAACAACATAACGTGGCCTTCCAAAGGTATACAACTGCTTACAAATACCTTCCAGGACTATACAAAGCCTACAATTGACTTCCAAGCATCTCCAACTGCATTGACTTTCAAGGCTCTACAACAACATACAATAGACTTCCAAGCCTCCACAACTGCCTACAATTGCCTTCCAAGGCTATACAACAGCCTACAACTGACTTACAAGCATCTACAACAGCTAAAAATTGGATTTAAGGGTCTACAACTGCCTACAATTGACTTCCATTGATCTACAACAGCTTACAATTACCTTCCAAGGACATAAAAATGCCTACAATCGACTTCAAAGAGCCTACAACTATCTATAATCGCCTCCCAAGGGTTTACAACTGTCTACGATTGAATTTCAAACGTCTAAAACTGTCTACAATAGGCTGCCAAAGGAATATAGCTCCCGACAATTGCCTTCCATGGCTCTACAACTGCCTACAATTTACTTCAAAGGGCCACTGCTATCTATAATCGCCTTCCAAGGGTCTACAACTGCCTACAATTGACTTCCCAGGATACATAACTGCTTCCAATTGCCTTCCCAAGGTATACAAATGTGTACGAATGCATATCAGCTGCCTACAACTGATTACAATTGCCTGCAATTGACTCTCAATTGTCTACAACTGCATCGGCAATTTATGAGCATTAGCCTATGCTTATTAACTGCCTTATCTTAACCATTGCACTCTAAAGTGACGCCCTTTACTACTCAAGGCCAGTTATTCATCCAAAGCATCAGCACGATCTTCGTTCAAGCCAAACAATAAATTCATAGAGTTCGACATATGTGAACATGAGAACCAAAGGCATGACTATAGCTGTACCGTATTATCGATTTATTATCACGTAATGTTATGTTACGTAATTATTACGCAATGTAACATTTTTATAAATGTTCATTAAACAAGTGTAAAAAATCGTAACCAATACTGCTAAGATAATTTGGAGTGTTCACCCATCCATGAAGGAAAAATAACAAGTGAAACAAAAATTAGAACAGGATATTAACGATACGATGATGGTACGCGATCGTATTTCTCTTTCACAGCAGAGCAGAGACAACAGCTGAATATCATAGCCAACAACTATAAGTGAACAAAAATATCAAATATATAACCATAAAAGTTAAAATAAAACATCAGCTAACCTCCACAATAAGTAAACCAATAGTAACTCCACCGACGATCACCAGATTGCTGTTCAAATCCGACCAAATTTTATCGCAGCATCCAATCTGTACTTGAATGCGATCGACAAATTACTTTATATTATTCTTGCTAATAAGCTACGATTTTACCGTGTAACTTGGATCGCACGGTTGCAGACCACCAGTGCAGCGTTCATATTTGTAATCACTGTAACCTTGGCAACCGCAACATTTCAGCTGACGAAAGAAGTTGATTCTCAAAAATGCCTCTGTGGTATAGAAATAAACAACAAATCAAACCTCATTTTGCGTTGTGTTCCACGACTCGACTAGTGGATCACTGATTGGATTTTTCCGACAGTCAGCCAAATATTTGACGATGACTGTACTATTGTAGAATTTGTCGAAATCATTTTTGAACTGTATTAAATCAATAAAAAAATATGTGTCACGTGTAAAAATCGATTATTGATTGATCTCACTGATCCTTTCGATACTAATGCGTATATGCCAATACCTAATTCGGCCAAAAACAAAACGAGCACGATTCCGAAGAACTAAAACAAAACAAATGGGCTGGCTAATGTTGAAACCATGTCGAAACTTGCAAAGACGTTTACCAGTCCCAAAAGGCAAGTGGATTCGCAGGCTGCACCGCAACAGCCCAAGAATCCTGTGAGGAATATTAATCCACCAATGGCGGCAGTAATGTAAAATACGAGGGTTAGCTGAAAGTAGCTGCAAAAGTTAACCTATTGTCACTGCGACGTAAACTACAGTCACTGCAAAAAACCACTAATGAACTACAGTTAATAATGGACTATTGTTGGAAGAAATGGCTAATGATGAACTAGAGTCTTTAACTGACCATAGTTACTGATGAAACAAAGTCTTTGCTTGACTAGAGTTACCGATTAACTGTAGTCTTTCATTGACTATAGGTCCCAATGAACGAAAGTCTTTATAGAATTGTCATCTTTGTATGACAAAAGTTAGTTGATGACTTTGGGTGACTAGAGTTAATGATGAACTGTAGTCTTTGAAAGAACATAGTTACTGATTATCTGTCGTCTTTGAAGGACTAAAGTTACTGAATAACAATAGCCTTTGGTTGTATAGATAGAGTTACCGATGAAATGTATGCTTTGATTGAGTGTAGTTACCGATGAACTGTAGTTTCTAAAGAACTACAGTTACTGCTAAACTGCAGTCTTTGAAGGACCAAAGATACCGATAAACTTTGAACCCTAGTTATCGATTAACTATAGTTTTGAAAGGAATAAAGTTACCGACGTCTTTGGTTATCTAGAGTTACTGGTGAGCTGTAGCCTTTGGTTGATTAAAATTACCGATGAACTGTAGTTTTTAAAGGATTACAGTTACTGATGAACTGCAGTCTTTGAAGGGCCATAAACACTGATGAACTGTTGTCCTTGAAACACCATAGTTATCAACTAACTTTAGTTTTGTAAGTACTAAAGTTACTGACGTCTTTGGTTAACGAGAGTTACTGATGAGCTGTAGCTTTGAAGGACCATAGACACTGATGAACTGTACTCTTTGAGGACCATTGTGAATGATCAACGGAAGTCTTTGAGGGACTAAAGTTACTGATGAACTGTTGCCTTTGGTTGATTAAAATTACCGATGAACTGTAGTCTTTGATTGAGTCTAGTTACTGATGAACTGTAGTTTTTAAAGGACTACAGTTACTGCTGAACTGAAGTCTTTGAAGGATGATGAACGGAAGTCTTTGAAGGACTAAAGTCTGATGAACTGTATTCTTTGCGGTATGATAGTTAGTGATGAAGTAGTGTTATAGTTACTGAATAACTGTAGTCATGGAAGCTACAATTCCTAATGAACTATAGTATGGAAGAACTATAATTCCTGTACTGAATTCAAAAACTATAATTCCTGAACTGTAGTCTCTGAAGGAATATTAATATACCGAAGAAAAGGCATTTCCCTCGCCACCGGCATCATTGACCACTTTTACAACATCGTTTTGAAAACTTTTACTCAATACCAACGCCAACGATATCGACAGTATAGCAGCACCGGTGACCTGAAATCGAAAATCGATATCTGGTGATTTATCGATTTTACATTGTAGTTCAAAAACGTGACTTACACAGACCAAGAAATTCACCAGAAACACTGCGTATTTCACGCATTTATTCCCGCAGCCATATACCATAGTTGATTTTAAATACTTTCAAAAAAGTTTCCCTATGAGAGAAAAGGTTTACAGAACTCGACAACCCTATCAGACACTGAGCAAGCAACTATAGTGTGTTTGCTGTTGACGAAAAATGTTTTGCTTAGGTGTATTTGTTATAGGGAATGGTTAACAAACAGTTTGTCGAACTATAGTTGAAGGCTATATATTAGTCATAGATTATTCTAGAAATGAAAATCTGGTTTTATTAGAGTGATCAAAATGTTATACCCGGTTTAGCCAATATATTGATGGTTGGTGACGTCATAGAATTACTAGCTCTAGCTCTGGGTTGACTTAAGTGGAAGTCAGTGACGTCATTCTCACTGTCAGACGGACAAATATGAAAGTTTGCAACAAGAATATTGTCCGAACAATGATAAACTTGGGATAAAGTTTTCCTGATAAACAATTATAGTTGCGCCAACATTCAAAAGTATACAAAGCTATAGCAAATCATAGCAACGTATACCATGATACCCAGTCATAGCAAGTTAAACAAATTACAGCAATGTATGGAATTTTTAGCGAGTTACATCAAATCATAACAAGCTGTAGCAGGTTACAGCAAATTGCAGCAAGTTGTAGCAAGTTATACCAAGTTATACCAAGTTACAACCGGCTATACCATGGATTCAGAATATAGCAATTATGCCAAGTAATACCAAGGTAATTATGGTGAATTATAAAAATTATAACAAGTTATAGCAAGTCATAGCAGGTTATACCAAGCAATTTGCAACAAGTTACAGCAAACTGGACAATGACATGAAGTTGTTCCTAGACACTGTAAACAACTATAGCCATACAATGTAACAGCTTGAATCGGCAGAAAAATCGCCTTTTACCGCCAAAATGAATAACTAAAGTTATCAGACAATTTGAAGTATAACTAACGCAAACAAAACTGTATACTGAAAATGAAACAAAATTCCTGTCTCTATTTTTGCAAATCTCGACACATATACTGTATGAATCACTTTGTTTGAAATCTTGACGATCCGATTTCAGGTTTTTGTCATTTTTCTACGTAGACATCCTACACTTGAGGAGACATTGCGTAATATTTTGTAATACTAGTTGTGACAGTTTTTTTGTATAATAATTCGTATTTCGAGCCAATTTATCAAACAAGCATTTTATTACAATGAATAAAAATATTTATCATTTAATTTTTTCACAACTCGATATTTGTTTCTAATTGTGCAACACATGCAGCAACTGAATATGATTGCCAAAAGCTGAAAATTGTGCAAGAATAGTTCATTGTATTGTAATGATTTGTAAAAAAATAAGCCAGTGAACTATAGTTACCTCGATTGCTAGCAGTCCAACATAAATTCCACCCAAAATGAAGAAATTATCATTTTTTAACAATAATGTCCATGATTCATTGCAACAGTTCTGCGAAGATTAAAAAAAGTACCGATTTCTTGTTTTACAACTCCTGAATCAAGCAAATTTTTACTTCATCAGTCAAATCGCAAGGATCTGATTTCCTCGCTGAATTGAAGTAGAAATCGCTGACAGCTGTTTCAATACTTTTGTCAGTTGCAGCTGAATTGTAAGCAGTTGTAGTTGAATCAACGCTGTTAATTGTTGTTGCAACGATTTCCAAATCAAAGCTTTTTGAAGTGCTGTTGTAACTATAGTCGCTGATCGTAGACTCGATAGTTGTAAGGAAATCAGAAATGTTGTACTGATTTATTGATAAATCGGCAGTTTCCTGATAATCAAGGTTGGCAGGATCGTTTGCAGTTGTTTTAAATTTGGAATGGTCCACTGCAGATGTTTTGAATTCGGAATGGTCCGCTGCAGAATTTTTGTATTTTTCACTGTCTAAAGTTGCAACGTTATAGCTGATTGTGGATTTGCTGGCAAAATCAACGATTGGTAAATCGACAACATTTCGAGAATCGTCTTGAAGAATTTCTTTGTCTCCTCTGCAAATGCAACATTCCAACTGTAAAAAACAAATTTCGCCACTCGTCATCGATACTATCGAGCATGAAATGCAGACAACTCACTGAAAATTTCTTCAACAGCGTTGCACCACCCACCGATAGTTCAACAATGAATAAAATCAGGAACACGACAAAGAACTATAAAAAAAACAAAATAATTGTACGTCAAATAAACTCAATAGTGGACCATTACAATTTTCAAACTCGATTGATTTTCGAATGCTGCACCCCAACAACCTAACAATCCGATGAGAAATAAAATAACACCGATTGCGATCGAAATGCACACCACAACTGTCGGCTGAAAACAAAAAAACAGCAGCCATTTTGCAAATCGATGCAGAAATCGGTATCAATCGATACCGACGAGAAATCATTTGCGCGGCCGCCCAAGATGTTCAGGATGAGATCTTGAAATTCTTTATTGAATTGCACGAAAAATGAAAGCACCAAGATGACGGCACCGAATATCTGAAAAAAAATTACCTGCCATCGATCAGAAATCGCAAAAAAATCAATCAATCGCAATTTTACAGAAATCAATAAATTCGTCACGAACGCAGAAAATGTAATACAAATTTTATTGCACATTTTCCAAAATTGAAACACAAACTAATTTTACAACAATTTGACGACGTAAATTTTATCTAACTTTTTACAGATAACAAACAAATCTATAGTTGTTAAACAGGCTTAAATTAGAAACCTGCAGTTTGACAAAATTGTGAAGTCACTAGCTAAATTGGAGTCTGATGACGTCCCTGGATAAATTGGAGCCTGATGGTGTCACTGGCTAATTTAGAGGCCGATGACATCACTGGCTAAACTGGGGACTGATGATGTCACTGGCTAATTGCATACGTGTGAAGTCGCTTGCTAATTTGAAGACCGATAGTGTCGCCGGCTTAATGGAGTCTGATGACGTCACTGGCTAATTTAGAGGCTGACGACATCACTGGCTAAACTGGGGACTGATGATGTCACTGGCTAATTGCATACGTGTGAAGTCGCTTGCTAATTTGAAGACCGATAGTGTCGCCGGTTTAATGGAGTCTGATGACGTCACTGGCTAATTTAGAGGATGATGACGACACTGGCTAAACTGGAACTATAGTTAGTCTCAACACAAGGGGGCCGATCACAGTAGGAACAGCAGACATAAAGAAGGAGACCTGATCCGCAGGTTCAATACATTTTATATCATTGGTATAAAGGTTTTCTTGGGCGGCGTTGAAAATCTCGAAAAATTTGTTTACAAATTTACATTTTTACATTTACATTTACAATTTACATTTACAAATTTTGCGTAGAAATGACGCTGTTGAAACGAAATTAGCGTTTGCCTATCATATTTAGCGAGCGAAATGAAGAATCACGCCATAAAACGAGGATTTTTCGGTAAAAGCAATCTTTATCCAGTTTATACATAATTGGTTTTACATGACATTTTTGCACGAACCAATATTTTTCGGATAAAATAAATAAATCTGGATCGGTCTCGGTTCGGATCAAAAACTTACAAAAAAACAACAAATTTTTCGATTTTCAGCGCCACACAAGAAAACCTTTATATTTATATATAGTGTAATAAAATGATGACGCACCAGCTAAAACTAAAGTACAATTCAAAATTATCAATTACAGCGACTAATAGTGCACATTTAAAAATGCAATCAATTCTTCTACAGTAAATCAATAATGTAATTACATACAGTAAAGTCAAAGTCTTAAATTATTAAATCGACGGAAATTTTATGTGACACGATTCGTTCTAATTTCTCATCGTCGGCGTATTTCATTTTCATTTTTTTTACAATTTCTTTCATGTCGAGCATATTCTCGTCGACGATTTGCATGTCGAAAATTTCATTCATACGCCATTTCCATGACGACATTTTTGCAAAATGTTCTTCTTGATTGAACTCGTAGGCCACATTCAGGCAACATTTCAAAGCCAAGGTCAAATGAAAACGACCACAGGCAAGATAAAATCGTTGATTTCGCAGATAATAATGAAGAAAATGATGGTCGACTCGATTGAAAAATTTTCGCCAGAATGATTCATCGTAATCGGCGGCATTGATATTCCATGTGGAAAGCGCGCCGACGATCTTGCACGCATCCATCAATGAAGGATTCGAAAAAGGATCGCCGTACATTAAACACCAACCAGCGACGGTTAAAATTCGTCGAACACACAGTTCGTGAGGCTTTTCGACGCCCAACCGGCAAAAAAAGAACAAAATCTTTCCGAAAAGGTTCTCGCTAGCAATATGTTCAGAAAAAATCCGCTTCGACGCTAAAAGAATTGGCAATGAGCGAGAGAAATCGTTGATCAACTTTGGCGAAATTTCGACATGCTGATCGAATTCCATTAAGCTTCGGAGTAAGATCGTGAGACTTCTGCAAAAAAGATATGCAGGTGTTTATTTTTTGGATAAGCGATTACCTCAAAAAATTACCGAGCGCCTAATTCTTCAGCTGCACCGAGTAAAATAAACGACACCAAATCTTCGATCTTCGGCCATTCGACGACACGAAGAACGCTGCCGCCCGTACGCGCGTTGATGAGTTTCAATCCGCGCACGCTTCGACACAAGCTCGGCTTGATGAACGCATCCAAATTGCTCGTTACGTATGTGAACCAGTCGAGTAAATGATTTTCAACAAACGGTAACTCGTAGTTAAATATGGATGTGACCAAGGGTACCAAGGCTGCGACTCTGTTATCAACTTCTTCGGGATTATTTTTCAATCGATCCAAGCAATTGAAGTACGCGGTCATGGTTATCCATTTTGGATTCGAACTCGGATAACTAGTTAAGCTCGACGGGGATCCATTAAACGACTGGCTAGCAAGGATTCTTCGCCTGTCTAGCGCATTATCCGGTTGTTTTTGGTTATCACCGCTTGGCCTATTGAAGTGATTGAAAATCTGCGATGATCGATTAAACGACCGGCTAGCACTGATTTTTAGTCTGTCAAGCGTTCTTTCGGGTTGTTTTTCGTTTTCACAACATTCTTCAAAGTTTTTCCATATTTTCGAAGAACAATAAGACCGTTTCGAATCTGTCCTGCGAAAGTTTAATAAAAGTACCACTTTTTGATAAGATTTCATAAAGAAATTTTTTATATTGTATTTTTCGAGCTAATTTCCGTAGCAGTCCGAATACGAATACGTAATAAGCGTCGACCAATTGCGCTACGCCGAAACGTACTTGCGCATCAATTGAAAATTTATTCGCTTGACAAACAAAAATATGCACGATATTTACATTTAAAAACAAAAATAATGATCAATATTTCCTTTTCTTCATCGATCTGCATAAACAACAAATAAAAACCATGGCCAGAAACTGAAAAAATGAATCCATTCAAAATGTAACAATATTCAGATCATGATTTTCACTCAGGTAGACAGAGGACCATTGTCCGTACAATTCTGCAAGCTTTAAAAATCAATAGCTGCATATGGATTGCAAATTTTTACAAGAGGGTTACTGTACTTTTTTGAAGCTGTATTATGAAAGGACTATATACTTCAAATAATAAAATTCCGCCAGTGACGCCACTGACTGTTTTTAGCGACTGTCCAATGCTGGTCCACAGCAGGCCACAGCAGCCCGACTGTGACTGATAAGCTGATGAGCAAGGCGGATTTGCGCTCGTCGGCCAACCTTGACTGTAATAGTCGTTGTAATTGTAACACCCGCAACAGTTGAACTAGAGCAAATAAGTGGTATTAGTTTGCACAAAATCTTGCAAGCATGGATTACACTACTTTTGCCTGGATTTGATCGACGATCTGCACCAGGACTGTGTTCGTACTGTAGTCTTTGACGTAGTCCGGAATGACTATACCGTAATAAAAGTTATTGAAATTCGTCTGAAACTATAAACAAACAAGCAAAAAATTGCACTCGACGGTGAATGTTCAACTGTAACAATTACATTGTTCATGTTAGCCAAGATGGCTATCATGCATCCGAGCTCCGTCAAAAATAATAACAAGATAATTGAGAAATACTAAAAAATGAATACAAGAAAAGAAAATACAAAACAAAAATAAAAAAAACAAAAATAATGTTCACCATTCCTAATAAACAAGCATTTTCGCATATTGCACCTGCACATCCGATGAAGCCAGTGAAGAATGTAAACGCTCCGAGCACGGCCAACAAATAGCATAGAAAGTTTAACTAGAATGAAAATGGATTGCTGTTGAACGGCTGCTCCGTCCCAAAATCTAATTTTGCTTGTGTAAACGTTTATCAACCTGCTTACTTCATTTAACTGAATGGGCGCCTGATTTGAAAGTTGGATTAAAGATAGAATGTATTTCTGAAAATCCGAATTCAACACGAAGGCTATGGACACTGCGAAAATTAAAACTCCTGCCATCTAAAAAAAAGGTCAATGGCAATCAAGTTAAAACTTTTTAGGCGAAACAGTACAAAAAAGTACAAGTTCGTACTCCAAATAGAAAATTGAAGATAAAAATTAAATATTTGGCCCATGAGGCGCTTCGACGAGTTGGAGCCATTTTTTAAACCGTTCGAAGAGTTTTTCAATGCGGAACGAATAAAAATTACATTTCTAAGGAGCTGATAAGTGTTTTTGGTAAAGTCACAAGCTCAAAAATATTACACCATGTCTGATAGACTTTGAGACTTGAAAGGATATTTGTCTGCTGATAAGAAACTGAAAGCAGACAAACACTTGCAACTTGTTCAATTGCCCAATGCAAACAATTGTACAGTATTTTGAGACGCAGGTGCCGGTCGCTTGAAAATCAAATATGTTGAAGCCTGCCACTTCGATTTTGATCATAGTTGTCTATTGATTATAGTTGTTCAGTGATTTCAGCCGCGGCCTGTCATATAACGAGGTTCGACTGAATTTCAGTATACAATCCATGATGAAACAAAAACTATCCAAAACCTTTTATAGAGAATATATTTTCCTTACTAACGGCCAACATTAGACATCATTTTGATGAATGCTGCTGCAATCCAACAATACAAAAACATACAAAGCACAACAAGTCTAATTCAATCAAAAATCCATTTTTTATGGAAAAATAAAGTTAAAATTGTTAAAAGTTAAAACCGCACGCCGGCTTTTTATCATCGGGTATGAAAAGTCGTGTGACAGCAAAAAATTCAGAAAAACAAATCATGATAAAATTAAATCATAGTCCTTTGGAATGATATTTGTTGTGCTTCGTATGTTTTTGTATGCAATCATATTATTAGACCAATTCCTCTCATTACAAACTGTTATCTTTCCTATAGTTTCAGCAATTATTCCAAGTTTAGAGCATGACTATTTGCTTATTTGCCTGTGAATGATTAATGGATCTAGAGTGAGTTTCTTTATTACAGCAAACTTTCTCCGAGCACAAAAGCCTGATATTTTTTCAAAATGACGACGACATAAAATGTGACTGGCTAGTCTTATCTTTTTACTTCTATGAAAACCACTAGTCCCATGCTTTTTCATCTTCAACGACTTGCACATTTGGAGAGTGTAAAATATCTCTTTTTAGCCCGTGGGACATTTTTACATGCTAGTCCCATCCTTTTTTCTACACAGCTGAACTCGCTGAGGAAAAGATTGTCACTAGCTATGCAAACTACAGGGTGACACATAAGTTCTGATACAACTTTGAATCGCTGTCAAAAAAAAGTGCTCAACCAATCTCGCCCAAACT
>JAQGBA010001690.1:0-12905 GCA_034698125.1 Prionchulus punctatus | reverse complement strand
GTATAAGACAAACATTAGTGCCAATGTGGCGAATCAAGCTTTTCAACATAGTCGTTGCAAATTGATTTTGACTGTAAGTGGTAGTGACAAATTCTTCGGAGCTGAAAATGTTTTCGTGGCCGATATCGACGACGATGACCGACCTGTACAATTTGCTGCACGGCATCACAGCCTCTTTAGCTTATGGGATCCATTTTCCCACATGGATTCAACTTTTAATTATCCCTTGATGCCGTACCATATTGGAAATGATGGGTTGGATCGGATTCATGTTATTGGATTGGATTCATTATTAATCCGATCGAGATTGGATTTATTATTAAACCAATCGAGAATGGATTCATTATTAAACCGATCAAGATGGATTCATTATTAAACCGATTGACAGAGTTGGCAGTTAACAAAGTGCAGGAAAAGCAGTCGAAAAAATTCGTTCAACGAAAATCTGCTAATTATAGATTCTTTCCTACTGAGAACAAGAACAGAATGGTTCACAATTCGAAGCATGGCAACAATCGAAAACGTTAATGGCATTTTGTTTTTCTCGTTGTTGTGTAAGGTATAAAATGTGTTAAATGTGACAACTTTATATAATTTATCCTAGGCTTCGAGACTACGTGTACTAGGTCCAGTATTTACCGGAGCTAAAAATTTGCAAATTGACTGCATAAAATCTCTTTTTTTACTTCGGTTCCAGGTTTTTATTATCAAACTGATACACCAAAGGAAATTGTAAAACAGGTATGATTGACT
This sequence comes from Prionchulus punctatus, assembly GCA_034698125.1. Taxonomy (NCBI): domain Eukaryota; kingdom Metazoa; phylum Nematoda; class Enoplea; order Mononchida; family Mononchidae; genus Prionchulus; species Prionchulus punctatus. Next base: position 12,152 of record JAQGBA010001690.1, on the reverse strand, counting down.
ACTGCTGTGAGCTTAAGAGCAACCGCCTTTAAAGTTGAGGCAGAACGTCCTGCGTGTTCTCCGATTTTGATGAAATTTGCTATACTATTAGAGTATGACAAGATATGAAAAATACAAAATATTTTCTCCCCAAAATCAGCCGATTTTGAATTATGGTGCTTGAAAATCTTGTATTTTTTTAATTCGGCAAACAAGTGTGACCATCCGTTTTTTACATATAACTCCTTACGGGTGAATATTTCTTAAAGCAGTTTTTTTGCTAGAAACAGGATTAGATTCTGTATCAGAATGCCCCGATTTACGTATTCAAAATAAAAAATGTTTCTTGAATACTTTCCATGGCAAATGTTTTTACGATCTAATATTCAGACGCCCACAACTTTTTGTATTAGGTATTAGCTGATTTACTTATACTCATTTTGTAGGTATTTTCGGACTCTACAACTTTGCAAAATATGATCTTTGGCCCGTTCTTGAGTAAAAAGTAGCATTTTAAAGAGTTATTGACTGTATGGTAGTTGAGGAACGTCCTGCAACCATTAATTATCCTTAGAAAGAAATATACTATTATTTACTTTTACTGATTACATTTTTTGTATTATAATATTTCAATTTATAATTAAATTTGCTACAAGATAAGAGTACTCCAGTGTAAGAAAATATTTTCTGCAAAATATTTCTACACGAAATGCAGCTGTTTTTGAAAAGAGCGGTTCAATGTTTTTCAAAAACTGCGAAATTGATTAGGTTTACTTTTTTGCTATAATAATACATTTTTACAATATTAACATTTTAAATAAACTTCTTTTGCCTGAAAGAGCATTAGTTCTCTATGAGATACTGTAAGTTAGATTAATTTACAGGAAGTTCAATTGTTTCCCTTTGCATAATAAATATTTTTACACGTCAAGGTTAGCTGTAACTGGGGCATTTTTCTTTATTGTCAGGTTACCAGTTGCTTACCGAGCGGTTACTGTACCTGCTCCCAGTTGACAGAAACTATCCAACTATAGTTCCTCGTTGAACCGAATTGGCTTCAATTACGAACAAAACTTGGCTGAAAGTAAACACGGATTGGTTACCAACAACTGACTCTAGTTGGCATCAAATTCAGCCAAACTAGATTCACTGTCAGCGAGACTTGGGGCGTCGACACGACCTTGCTTACTTGATAAACCAATTTTACGAGCCAATTTCTGGCAAAACACTTGCCTATATAATACGAGACATGAAATAATTTTGCATAATAATGAAATATGTACAAATAAAGCGAAACGAAACACGTACATGATTATATCAATTTGAATTATAAAATAAAACATGAAAAATTAGTAACGGTAATTCACCACGTTGCATAGCAGCCATAAATCTTAGGGAGCGAAACAGTAAGTTGAACTTTTTTTAAATGAATCTACACTATCTAACACAGAATTTAATGCTCTTTGAGATAAAATAAAAGTTTATTTAAAAATGTTAACCCCTTAAAAAGTCATTAGCAAAAAAATTAATCGAACAACTTTCACAGTTTTTGAAAGCATGAAGTTTTGAACCACGATTTTTCAAAAACGGCTGGTTTTGTTGAAGAAATATTTTTCAGGTATTCTTATAGTGGGGAACTCTTATCGTGTACCAAATTTCATTAAAATCTGAAATCGTGTTGTATGATGTTGCGCGCCTGCTGTACAGCTGATAACTCTTTAAAATGCTACTTTTTATAGAAGAACGGGCCAAAGGCCATAGTTCGCAAAGCTGTAGAGAACGAAAATACCTGAAAAATGGCCAGAAGAAAGTCAGCTAATTCCGCCGAGACAAAAAGTTGTGGGCGTCTGAACATAAGATCTTAAAATATTGCCATGGAAAGTACTCAAGAAACACTTTTTATTTTGAATATGTAAATCGGGGTATTCTGATGTAGAATTTAATCCTCTTTCATCCAAAAAACCTATTAAGAAATAATCAGCCTAGCCTATAAGGAGTTATAAGTCAAAAGCTGACGGTCACACTTTTATCGAAATTAAAAAAATACAAGATTTTCAAGCACCATAATCCAAAATCGTTTTTGTGGCAGGAAAATATTTCGCAGTTTTTCATTTCTTATCGTATTGTAATAGTACACCAAATTTCATCAAAATCGAAGAACATGTCACACGACGATCTGTCCCAACTTTAAAGGCGACTACTTATTGTGTGAAGTATTAAATTTGTTTTGATTTACCTGAAAAGAAAATGCACCAAATGTATCGAAAATTACTTCACCAATGTCGGGGAAATGGCACAAGTTGCATTTCATTTATAGTAACACAACAAAAAGATCATCTTATTCTTATCAGAGATTATGCAATGAAGTAAGCAGTTACAACCAGTAACAGGTCGTCATTTTCAGAGTCCGATGTTTAACTGATAAAACATGTCAACAAGCTTCTACACACGCTGCTCACCGGCAATACTTTTATTGAATGGATAAGAAAAACGATGAACGTTTGTTTTGTCTTAGGTCTACAAATGAACTTATTTCACGTTCGAGTGATTCTCGTAAAAGTCAGACGATAATATCGCTGAACATAGCCGACGGTTGAACAGCCAACGATCCAAGAGATACTATTCTAGTGTTTCGATCAGCTTGCGTCGGTGCCTCATTCTCCAATGACTTCGTTCTTTACCGTCGCCTGCGGTAAAATTGACGACATCCGTCAACTACCAAATTTATTACGTGGCTGAACTTAAAAATTACATTGACTGAAGTTATCTAAAAATCCAGCCTGCTACGGAGAATTACTAATGCAGAAATTTGAAACATCAAATATACTGAATTCTAGACTTTTGATTGACCTTTGGTGATTTCTTCGGTGGTTGATGGACACTGGCACACCTTCGCAAGCAATAAAAATTGATGTCAACAACTGCTGACCGAAGCTGACCTAATTATTGTGATGTCGTTAGATCGATGCCTCCAATCCATTCATAAAAATACGTTAAAAAGTGAAACAGTATCCTATTTTACGCTGCTCATCAAATTTCACCCGATGAAACTTGTTTTACAGCCATTAGATTTGTGACACTAAAAAAAGTTTTTTCAACTAGTTTGTGTCATCGAAACACAAAACTTTGTCGAGCGCTACTGCAACACTGGCGAAAATACAGTTGCTTTGTTGAACAATAATTTTGTTTTCCACCTTGTGTTTCGAGAACAGCCGGCGAGCGAAATGGGTGGAAAATGTTCATCTCCGCAATTACCAGCCGATCTGTTATCGTCTTATTTCGCATTGATATTTCGCAAAACTGACAAAATTAAATTGGTATTCGCTGACAAACAAGTCCTCAGCGTCGTTCAAAATGCAGCCATTAAATGTTGGACGCCGGGACTCAGCCATCAGAGACAGGACAAGGACGGATCATACGAAATCCGATTTCATGGATTTCCATTCTGTCGATCCGGCTCGTCGGACTCATCCATTCAATGCAAGCGCATGTGCTGCGAGATTTTGATGAGCCTCTACTCGTTGGGCTGGCGATTAATCGTCAGCAGCGATTTATCGCAAATCACCGACTTGACCACGTGGTTCTTCAATAAAGAGCCGCCGGACGTGAAACCTCAGTTGATATTCTGCCTGAGCATCAGCAGCTGCGACAGTATCCAATTGATCAACGCGCCCGACTACGTGAGAAAAATATTCAAAAAAGCCGTAGTCTTCAGCTACGAAGCCGGCGTAAAGTCGGAACAGTTCTACGGCAAAGACTACGAGATAAGATTGAAAGGGTACCCGTGGAGTACGACCAACTTGGAGGAGGGTATCATGGCCAGGAAGGTTATCTTGGAACTGTTTCGACGGTTCGACAAAAGTCAATTCCAGTTCTACGGTACGGCCAATTTGAAAGGAACTGCGGACTGTATATTTTTCATTCATACCGAGGAAAAGCCGGATACGTCGGCTCAGTACATGATGATGAGTTTGAATCACCACGATCGGATATCGACGTTGGATTGTCCGAAGAAAATAATCAGCGAAATCCGAGCCAGCATAATGAAACATTGGACGAAAGGCATGCAGACCGAAAGCAATTTTCATCTAGCGTGGGAATTCAAGGTGATTTTTAGCCGGTGACGTCACTAACTGTCCAAAGGGCGAGTTTGCTGGCTAAGCGCAATGTCACGTCCTAAAATGAGCCAGGCGAGCTACTTGTCAGCAAATCAACGAAACTCGCATGCTATTTTTGTATTTCAGCTGAGCGGCTCGCCATGGTGGTCTCACGGCGAAGAAGCCGTAATGTCTCGAAAGTTGATCACGATGATTTTCCAGTCGTTACTAGCCAACGGTGTTACGCTTGTAGCTTGCTTGGATATATCTCATCGGACGATAGACAAAAGCATATTCGTACTGAGAACTTGTTTGTCCGAGCGACTACCTCACTTCTGTTTGAGCTTGAACGAAAGCGATAAAATTCGATTAATTAACTGCGATTTAGAAGTCAAGGAAATCATCAGGGAGGTGATCATCGACGGCTGGTCCTACGGGCTGAAGAAGGAGAACGATTACTTCGGTAGTTACGAATTCAGACTGGCCTCGCATCCGTGGTCGACGACCAGCGGCAATCAGAACTTAGTGGCACGTAAAATGATGTGCCTTTTGCTGAAACAGTTGAACGAGCGAAAGTGGAAGGTCGTCTGCTCGGCGGACGTGTCTGCTAAATACTGTTCGAGCAGCGACAACAAAACGCCCGAATACCCCTTGGACGTGCACAGTTGGTTCTTCGTACAGACCGAACCTGCGGATCAAGCGTACGGTCTCAAGAGGAAAATGTAGAGCTTCAGCCAATCCTGAGTGGAATTGGATTATGTATCGATATGTCGTGCGTCAGTGTCGAAAATTTGTTTTAAAAATTTATTAAATTAACATATACATATGTAAATACTGAAAAATGTATCTCGCCAGTTACCAAGTCAAAGAGCATTGTGAAAAGAAATGTCCTACTATATTCAATAGTCAATTTGACACTATAGCAACAGCTTGACGACAGGCGCACTTGATAAATTGATAATTAATTATTATCAGTTCGATTACTGTGCGTCGATCCGAGAGCTTGCCGAAATTGGCCAGTGAAGAAACTTGCTTGTTAATGTGTAAAATGTTACAGAAATCTGCAAAATTGTGTAAACTTTAAGAAACACGTGAAACATTGCATTTCAAGCGATAAACTCGCCTTTTTCTTCTGCGTCAGCTCAAAAATTAACTCGATTTCGATCGCGCGTTTTTGCTCGCAAGAGTTGCGAGACAGTGAAATTAAACGTCGGAGAACAACTCGAAAACCATCGGAAGAAGTTTGTTTCTAGCGTACATAGGTAAGGCACATCATAATATGTAATGCATAGATGTATTGATGAATGAGCCAGGCGTCGAACTAGTTTGCATAGCGTCGAGCCATCGGAATATTACGGCTGCCCCGGCGACGAAAATCGAACAGAGCGAGCGGCTGTTTCGATCTCCTTTCGTTTGTATATTTTTTAGCGGCCGGCCGAATAGTCGTTCCGACAACATTTTTACGTTTCTCTTCAAAACGTTCTTTTCTCTCGGCGACGAAACGAGACATTTAGAATTGGTAGTTTCGCGTCGCGTACCCTTTACGGCCGCTTCCAGACTAATTTCGTGTGTGTTTTTATGAGTATCGTTCATTTTTTCTGAAACTTATTTATTTTTGCTTGCTAAAGCGGAAAACAAGCTAGCTAGAAGATATGGGCGGCAATTTTTCGGCGTTGCCTCAGGCGCCGGCCAATTTCCCTTATTTCTCGTTGACATTCCGTATGCAGGATAAAATTAAAATGACCCTCGCCGACAATCAAGTTGTCGGCGTCGTACGCAACGCGGTGACGGCCTTTTGGTCGCCGGGCATTCAAGTCGACGGCGTCGACAAGGACGGTTCGTACGAGATCAAATTCAATGGCTTGCCGTTTTGCAAGGCCGGCTCGCACGAATCCGCGATCCAGTCGAAGAAGGTCTGCTGCAAAATCCTCACCGACTTGCACGCTCTCGGTTGGCGGCTGATGGTATGCAGCGACTTGTCGCGAACCACCGACTTGACCACGTGGTTCTTCCAAAAGGCGTCGGTCGAGAGCAAACCCCAGTTGGTCGTGTGCGTTAGTCTGAGCAGTCAGGATAGCTTGCAATTGATAAACGCGCCCGAGAGCCTGCGGCCGGCGTTCAAGGAAGCAGTGTCCACCGGCTACTCGTACGGCATACAAGAGGAGCGACCGTATGGTCAAGACTTCGAAGTCAAGTTGCGCGGATACCCGTGGAATTCGGCCAATCTCGAGGAGGGCATATTCGCCCGTCGGTTGATACTGGAATTGTTCAGGAAGTTCGATCAGAACCGATACCAATTCTACGGCACGGCCAACCTGAAAGGCACAGCCGACTGTATATTTTTCATGTACGACGATCAACAGCCGCCCGGCGCCAGTCAATACATGATGATCAGCTTGAATCAAAACGACCGAATACGTTTGATAGACAGTCCCCAGAACGTTATCGACGCCACTCGTCAAATACTCAACCAATATTGGAAAAACGGCTTGCAAGCTGAAAGCAATTTAAACTTGGCGTGGGAATTCAAAGTAAATATTGCGCTTGTACCACTACGCTGCATGAGGCTTTTTACAAATTTTTTCTTCTCCACTCTGCGCCCATTGAGAGACTGTAAATAAATCGGTAAACGAAGCTCTCGCACCAGCGTTCCAAAGTTTTTGTTTGATAATAGATTTTTTTCCAATATGTTTAGCAAATATTGTAAGACGATACAGAACCAATATTGTTCGGAGGTGGAATGAGAAAAAACTTTGTTCACCCATTAAGGGTTCGGGGCTGGGGAATACTGTAAGAGCCCAAAAAAACGCATGATATTCAATTCCGTGTAAATATGGAATTAAAAATTTTTCGCTGACAGTTTTTTATATGAAAGGGATCGTTTGCTTGACATTGAACTGTGTCATGGGGAACCAAGAAACGCTACTCAGGGAATATCTCACTCAGAGCATATCAGCGAGGGGAAACAATGTGTATAAAGTGACAATTATAGGTAGCATTGATAACTAGCCAGTTATAGATAACAGTCAGTGATCACTAGTTGACAGTGATGACTCACCAGTGTAGATATTGGTAACTCACCACTTCTAGCCACTGATAATACACCACTTCTGGACATTAATGAATAACCACTTCCATTCCTGATGAATTACACTACGAGAACTGGTGAATCATCACTTTTGGTCAGTGATGAATAGCCAGCACCACCTTCCTTCCTGGTAAAACAAACTTCTAGGCAGTGGTGATCATCATTTTTAGACACTGCTGATTCACCATTTCTAGCCACTGACTGAGGAGTTACCACTTATGGACGAGTTACTGCTTTTAGAGTTACCCACGAGTTACTGCTTTTAGAGACTGATGAATCACCTATTTGTTTACAGCTGAAAGGATACCCTTGGTGGTCCGACGGGCCTGACTCTGTCACTTCGCGATTTTTAATCACCATGTTATTCCAAAGCCTACTGGCGCAAGGCTGGTGTGTGGTCACTGGCCTCGACATATCTCGGCGATTGAACGACAAAGGCGTGTTCGTTATGCGAACGTGCCAGCCGGCTTCGCTGATGCACTTTTGCGTTAGCTTGAATGAAACTGATAAAATTCGACTGGTCAACGCGCCGCAAGACATGCCGGCAATAATGAGGCAAGTGATGACCGAAGGGTGGCCGTACGGCGTTCAACGCGAAAGCAACTACTACGGAAGTCATGAGTTCAAATTGAACGCCAGTCCCTGGTCGAGTTACGGCGGCAATGAGTACTTGGTGGCCAGATGCATGATGTGCCTGCTGATGAGGGCTCTGATGGAACGAGGTTGGAGGATCGTCTGCTCTGCGGACGTGTCCGCTAAGTATCACGCGAGCGACAACGGACCCGACTACCCGTTGGACGTCCACAGTTGGTTCGTAGTTTATACAGGCAATACGAGAGCACCGGGAGCGCCAGCCCCTCCGCCGAATCCAGACGGTACCCTTCCGACCTATAGTGAACTTTATGGTCGCAAATGAAATGGTCCACTTAAAATCTCCAAAAGCAAAATCACGCGTCGTCTTATCTCTACTTTCCTCCACTGATGAAGCCAATTTGTCAGGGCGAGCGAGTGTCAAAAAATCAAATGCATCATATCTGTGTATCTCGTCGTCACTGTGATAATAAGTATTCAAATTCACATTGTCCAGTCCATAAAAAAACAAATGTTTTGCATAATTTATATTTTTATATGCTTCTAATTTTTCTTGTAAATTATGACTCTAAAATTCCATTCACTATTGTGATTTACCGTAATGCATGTAAGGTTGGAAAAATACAATTTCGAACAGCTTACGCTGTACAAAATGGTCGCACACTGTGTTTTAGATGCGGAGGACCATTTTGTAAGGTGTAAGCGGTTTAAAATTGTTTTTTTGTTGTACTTGCACATCATTCTTATGGTAATATTTTTGAAGTTGCATAGTGAAAGGACTATTATTTTTACTCACGGTTAGTAGTGTTTTGTCATAGGCATCAGTTAGATTGTGCTATCCCTTTTTGGAAAAGTAAAAACTATCGCCTGGGCTTTCCGATTAAAAGCAAAATGTCATCAAGAAATGTGACTTGCCATTAAATTACCAAGTTTGATTAATTGAAGTTGTGCTTTTATGCATGGTATTCGTAAAAAACCTGCCGGTCTCGCGAGAGGAAGAACAAATTTTCATTATGAGTGAAGAGGGAAATATCGCTTCTCCGCTTCGCTAAGTGGATTCAGGTCGGAATTGATAAGCAAGGGAAATAAATTAAACATCATTGGAATTTAATGATACGTCAAATGCTGTGGTTGCACATCAGTTCAATCAACAAGCAAACCGTTTATTTCGCTTCTCCGCTTCGCTAAGTGGCCTTGCAGTATCAAATCTTAATTGATATGCAAGGGTGATTAATTGGGCATTATTGCAATTTAATGAAACAGCGATATTAAGTTTGTACATCTGGTCAAGCAACAAGCAAATCAATTTATTTTGCAACACTTTGAGGTGGCAGCTGAGTGATCATTTTCTTAACAGCTAAAACAAATAAAACGACTTGCTATCGACTGAATAATGAATGCAGTTTTGATCAACAACACATACGCTGCTTCGGAGCCGGTTGTTGAATTCCAGTTCTTTCGAGCACTTCGTCCAGCGTTATATCGCTGAATTCCAGCGATGGATGATCCTAAAAAAATGTTATTATCACGCACGAGCTAAAATTAACAAGCAAAATAAAAAACTGATCACCGGATCTGATTTTCTCAGCAGTCGATATTCTGCAAGTAGAACTTTAATATCAGCCATTTCTGATGGTTGATTGAGATCCAAATCTGAAAGCTAAATTTTGTGTCATAGCCAGTGAGATAACGAGCAAAATCCCCACCACCTTGACAATTAGGATGATACAATGTGGAAAACTGTTGATCGTCGGTCGTGGCCGCCGAGGGGCAATGTTTGGAGGCGAGGTATATCTGAGGCTCTTTAGGCAAAGATGCAATATCCTCATCGTCGGATGACAAATTATGCTCGCCGACTTGCGATTTAACGGAGTGCAAAATTCTACACATAGTAACTATACAGTATAACAACTATAGTCGCTCTATAACTATAGACTCAATGAAGCTATAGTTTGGCGTACATTTTTGCTCGTTTTAACGAACGCTTCTTTAGCCTTTCTTTTTTATAGTCGATTTTCGAACTTTCCCACGAATGGCCGATCTTATCGCCTTGAGCGCATTTCAACGAACTCTCGATCAGCTTCTAGAAAAACAAAAAAACTCGCATGCCATTCGTTTATCGCGACCTAAAACGAAACCGAAATTATACTCGTCGACGAACCAGCAAAACTTTTAAAAGTTTCGCGTAGTGATCCCTTAGGCGAACTTTGTTTTGTAATTTCAAACATTTTTCAATTTCGTCCAACTTTCCGACGTAGTCCGGATTGTAATAACCGGCTAAAAAAACAAAACTTAAAGATAAATAATGACCGAAAATTTGTTTTAAAAAACTCGCATTGGAGATTTTCGTGAAACTTGTCGATCGGATTCGAAAAATCGATATTCGCGTCCGGATTAAGCAAATTTTCGACGAAATTCGGCAATTCTTGACTCGAAACGTTTTCCGGCAGGAATTTCTGCAAAAAAGGCAAGAAAACGTTTGAAAATACAAAATAAATAGCATTTTTCGAAAGGAGCTACTTGTAGCCTGATTTTATTGTTGACGGACAAGTTTTGAAACGTAGAATTTGAAATAACTTCGAAAAATACCTAAAAGGCCTCTTAGACGGTTTGAAAAACAAAAAACTTGCTGGTTTTTGCTTCGAAACGTTACCTCGGAAGAAAGTAAGTCTTTAGGCAAAGTTAAAAGTTGATTTTCGATTAAAACTTGTACGGTTTCCAATTCTGGCTCGGCCTGGCCAACGGCCGTCGAACAAGACGGCTCTTGAGCGGCTAGCGGCGATTGATTCATAATTTTGCTGGTTATAAAGCGAAAATTACTCGAAATTTTGTTTTTCCGGTCGATTTACCAGCAAATATTTCAAAATGATCAATAGGCTAAATTCAATCTACTGCAATACAACATGGCGATCAAACGAACTACAGTTTACATTTTTTACTGGGAAGTTCACTCGGCCAATCGGATTCATAGCTGTCAAGTTGATTTTATTAAAAAAAATGTCGAGACATTCGCCAGTTCGTCTTGCTGCCCGATAAATAACAAAACAAACACAACAATCTACGCTGCGCGAACTTATTTGTTGCTTTATCTCATTTTTAGCACAACATATTTAGAAGTTGAGACACAGTTTATCATTTTGACATGTTATATAGCTCGCCAGCGCACGTTTTCGAACAGGCGCTGTCTTTTACTAGCAAAATACATTTAGCAAGCGCATTTTACACTTGATTTTTAAATTTGCAGCGTCAATTACAGCTGCAGGTGATTTCTGCACCTGCTGCATATCGGATTTGTTCTGCAACTGTTACAAGAATGGATTGGCTGGCGATGTTCTTATTTTTCGTTGAAATTTATCATATCGTCGGACATTCAGTGGTTTTCTTGGGCATTCGTTTATTGCCTCGAAAAGGTGCGTGATATCATCGACAGCCAGTCAGATTTTTTGTTTTATATTCGCCGATTTGATTGCAGACTTGGTCAGATCGAAGCCCTATTTCCTGGTCGATACACTGACTGTTTTCTTCGTCACGCTGTTCTACGCTCGCTGGCTGTGGTGGCTGTGCCTCCTGCAAATGTTAGAACATTTTTATCTGCTCTTCACCTGGGATAAATCGACTTTATCAAAAAATGTAAACAGATATTTGTATTTATAATTTTTTGTAAGTTCTCTGAAAATGCTCGTTTCGACTTCAGATAAACACCTGGAGCGCCTTGGAAAGCGTCAATACTGGACTGGCTCGTTTTTCGCTAAAACTGTGGATGTATATATTCGGAACAGGATTCGATATCATGGTTCATTTTATCAACGCTCTTGTTTTGGCCACCCACCTGAATTTTGCACAGTTTGTGGTAAGCTAAGCTCAGCTAATTTAGCTATTTTCGATATGTAAATCGTTAGCCGATTTCAGCTATCCCTTTCCTTTGCCGCCATGCTGAGCTTGAAGATTTTGTACAATCAGCGACTAGCCTGGTCCGATCCGAATTCAGTTCCGGCTTGGGTTCAAAAACGAGTCAGTCCTGTTGATAAATATGTTGAATTAGATTGAAATTTGTGTCGAAATTGCAATGTTGTCCTTTTTTCTCGATTTGTTGCCATGCTTGTTTGATTATTTGTAAATTTTGTCCGATTTGTAGCTATTTTTTCGTTTCATCAAATTTAAGCTGATATTTTGCTCAATACGCATTTTTGATTTAATTTGTGTATCAAAGTAAATCATTTTAAAACACAATATTTGGGGCCAACATTTATGACTTTATTTTATAAAACGGTAAACAATCAATTTCAGACAAATAAGTCTGTTACCGGCAAAACCGATGCCCAGGCAGAATCAATGCTGCCTGACTCTTTAGGCAATTTCAATGCCGGCCTCTCGGCATCGAAATTGCCTGACCCTTT
>JAQGBA010001689.1:0-12925 GCA_034698125.1 Prionchulus punctatus | reverse complement strand
CCTTTCAGAATACATTTCGTATGGAAAATGGTGGTAAGTAGCTATGCATCTGGAATGTAATCATGTCATATTGACGTCAAATAAGTTTTTGTTTCAGGGAGAAAGGTCTTGCTATCGTGCTTATTGGTTAGGCATCAAATTTGATGCATCGAGTGGACGGTTTTTGTGGATTGGTGATTCAAAATATAACATTTTCTATGTTTAAAAATTATGAAAACTTAGTATATGGTTCTGGTATAATTCACTCTGGTAAAGGTTCTGAATGGCGCTCATGGAACAGTTCTCTTTCATTTCATCCTTATGTTATTTGTCAAATACGAATGGGTAATAGTTTCGATTTTAAAATCTTTATGATAAACTTGTCGAACTGTTTTTATTTTCAGAAACTAACAAAGTTGGAGCTAGTTTACAATATCCATCAAATCAACAATTTATATTTTGAAAAAGTTCCAGGTTCTTTGTTTGACCGTTTATTTATTTCAGATGTTAAATGCCCTTCTAAGAAAAATTGGTTCTATGATTCTCTATCAAATGTATGCTATTATTTCGATCGGCAGGAAAGAACATGGAATTCGGCGAGTTCATTCTGCAAAAACAGTGCAGATGGTTCTCGGCCATTTTTCTTGTCCAATGAGGAGCTCTCCTCTGTAAGAAAATTAATGTAAAACATTAACCATTTTTAAAATGAATTTTTACTGCATTGTTAATGGGTCTATCTTTACTCATTTAGACAAACGCTACATGTCTACTGTATCGAATATTTTTGGCTCAGATATTATATCACTAATGGTCAGGTTAAAAATGAGAATGGTTCACTAGCAACATCTTTTGACCCCGCTTGGATTCCGGTTGCTCCAAATTCATCATCACCCTTGTATCTTTATACATATTCAGGATATTCAGGTTCCATGACGATACATGCACATGTTTTCGCTGTTTAAGATAATGTTGCACATTTATTTCTCTGTCAATACAGACCATGTAATGAGACAGCCGAGTCAATATACCCAAATTGATTATTATTTTTAATTTTTTTAAGAATTCGGCACAAAAGTGGGTTTTTAAAAGGCTCTGAACTGGGATACTTCTTAAGCGATTGATTTATGGAGCCCTGGTTATTGTGCATACGAATAATAATGTAGCAATAGATTTCAAAATATTGGTTCTTGATGTTTAAGTAACATTTCATTTATCATATTTATTTTCATTTATTTATTTGCGAGTGTTATGAGCAGGTCATCTTGTTCCAATATGTTATTCACTTAGGAAGTGTAGAATTGAAACTGATTATATGTTTCTTGAAAACGTTTTTAGTAAAATGTTGGGCGATTTGATTCGAGCAGAACTCGTCATTGTCATCGATCATAGGTTATGCGAATATGATGACAACTCCTCAATTTCCTTTCATTTTCAATTATTTTTCGCGCAGGATCACGGGCGAAATCCACCAGCGACGGACGGTTGAACTGGCGCTGGACCTTAGATTCGACGAGCCGACGCGACAATTTTCTCACCATCTAACTAGCCAATTGACGAGTTTCTTCGTTTTACTCAATTTATGGTCCGAGATTCGAGGAAATACAAAAACATTGCCCGGTCGAGTGAGATATCGAGCTATTTTTGGAAACGATGAGTTTTTCAGCTTAAAACTTAAATTTCAGGCGAATGGCCGAATGAGGATAGTAGTCTGGATTCGGACTTCGATACGGGTAATTTCGTTTGATGGCGACTAGACGATTCCAATGACACTTTGCCCCAATTTTCAACCACCGCTTTTGCCAAAAAAAAACCAAAAAATAGCTCGGCCAGTGAGCTATCGAGCGCCGCCGCCGACTTGGATTGTTGTGAGTGTACGTCGAATCAGCGACCAAAGAATGCGACTCGACACCTGGATTCTAACAGTTTCTGGCGCGTGCGGGTACCTTGTCCGTTTATCCGGCCGGACACTACATTTGACAATAAAAGACAACTATCTCGAACATGCAACGATCTGGGCATTTTTGTTTAATTTATTTTACCCTCATATTTTTGAATTTTCATTGATTTGTTTGTTGCCTGGTCATCAATTATTGTTGCTATGAGGTCTGATTTTTCTTCAGTTTATAATCAAATAATGCCACTGTAGTTGAAATGTTCAACATTCGCTGAACTTGCAGAACAACTAGAGTTGCATAAAATTTCTGTAATTGTGGAAATCGTTCAATTCCTGCAGCAGAACCTGTGAATCGATCGATCAACGCAAGCCTTGTTCCTCGCGTTCATGCGTTCTACAAAGCAAGCTTCAGTTTTTTCACCGTCATCAAGTACTGTCTTTCATCCTGCAGAATATGTTAATCTAGCAGAATTCCAACTAGTGTGCATGATTCATGCATGATTCCTACTAATCCTGTAGAATTCCTGCTAGTCCTGCGGGATTGCTGCTACTCCTGCTAACTGTTGACTCTTGCTGGCTGATTGTCTAATTTCTTGCCCCGGCAGCACGTTTTCCTTTTGGACATTACGAAACATCTAATTTATTCGATTGCATTTTCATTGCCTACTACATCATCGGAGGGGCCATAGAAACCCACAAGCATGGAATGAAAAATAATTCGCACGTTTTGGAACTGTTTGGACGTCGTTGTCATTATTGTAAGTCGCTCAATAGTTGATGATTCATCACTGTCTACAGCTGACAATTCATCGTTGTCTATGGATGACAATTCAATACTGTAAATTGTTAATTCATCCCTGTCTAAAATTGTGATTCATCACCTAAAATTGACGATTCATCACTGACTAGTTATAATCATTGTAATCTACAGCTGTTGACTTGTTGACAAATGTTGACAACGATTTCGCTCTCCAGATCTTCGAGTACATCAGCTTCGACAAAAACCATGAGCCAAGTGAGCTTGAGATTGAGCCGTTGCGCCAAGGACTTCGAAGGGTTCTCCGTCATGTTTTTCATGTTCTCCTTCGCTTACACCCAGTTGGGCTTATTGCTTTTCGGCACAATCGACTGTGACTACTGTTGGTTCAACACGGCCTCGAGGAAGTCGCCCTAACTGGCAACAAGCAGGCAAATTTTCTCCCTGGCTAACAGTTTTTCATGCACTTTCACGTTGCTTATAATAATCCTTGGCGACTTCGACTTCAAATCGAGTTTTGGGCCAGGTTTATTTCATCATATTCGTGTTTTTGTCAACCTTTTGGTAAGTCTACTAGTGATGACCCATGGCTGTTTATAGTTGATTGTTAATGGCTGTCTATAGTTCACTGTCTATACTTCTGTAACATGTTCGCGGCCATCATCGACGGCACCTACAACGAGGTGAAAGCCGAACTGGCTGTGCAGAAAAAATCGATATATCGATTGATCGGAAAACGAGAAATCGATTTTCTTCGTATAACTATACTAACGTGATGACGAAATTGAATTTGAAAAAAGATCGATTGGTCGACATCCAGAAAGCCCTCCGTGGATCGGATATCAATTCCGATAGAACTTTGATCCCAAAGAAAGAAAACCTTGAAGCACGAATTGGATGGCCAAGCTGTAAAGCGAAGTGCAATATCGCTGCAAAGTTTGAGTTTCACGCGAAATCGTTGAGATAAGTAGCAGAAAAAAACCAAATATCCAACGATTTCAAGTTAAATAATAGCTGCAAAGTTTCGATTTTCTTGGCTGCAATTTTGTTTTTCTTTGAGATTTCTTTGAATTTATTGATGCAATTTTTTATTGATTTTTTTTGTGAAACTGTTTCCTGCTCGTTTGCAGAAAACTGTGGACGAAGAATTGCAAAATGCTAGCAACGCACTGACATCCGCAAGAAGTGAATTCCAAGATGTCGACGACGCTGCAAAGGCTGAGGGTAGCGGTAAACGTCGTCGGTACGCAGGGGCGATGGAGGAGCCGGGGACGGTATCACAAATGATGAATTCAACATGTAAGCATTTACAGCCAGTGACCTACCTCATATTCCAGTCACTTGGTTTTCTACCGACTATAGTTGCCCAGTTACTATTGTTGTCTAGCGACTATAGTTGGTCAGACTTAAAGTGTAAATAATAATTAATTGTTTATTTCCAGCGAGAATAATCAGCGAATCAAAATGAACAGCAAAATGAACCAGTAAACGACGGCTCCATGGCCGCTTCGAAGAAGAAAGGCGATGAAAAATCGTCCGGTCAAATTTCGATTTTGCGATGAAAATTGTGCAATTCGAAGCCCGTGGGCGACGAACTTACATGAAGCTTTATTAGGGTTCGTCAACGTCGAATCCATCGTTTCCAACATTTGTTACGTTTTTATGAAATTTGAATATTGCGAGCATTGCATTCCCAACAATTATCTGGAATGCGAACTTCAGTTTTCACGCGCGGATAACATCAAACCTTTACGCGAGGTAATTCTGCATTTCCAACATCTTCGTATGCTCACGCAAACGATGTATAAAATTCGTTTCATCATGAATTGGCTGAAAGAATGCGAGGATGCAATCGAGTACGGCGATTGGTTCGAGTTCGAAAACTTAACGAAACAACAATCAGAGAGATCGGATTACATTATAAAACCTGAACAAGCGACGTTTAGGTAACAAATGGATTCAGAATTTAATACGAGTTTGGCTTTCTGTTTGTGGGAATGCTGATAAAAAGCACCTTAATCGTGTGCAAGATGACATGAACTTTGCGGCTAAACTTATTTGTGGCAAAAAAATGAAGTGACCACCAATCAATCAAAGCCACACCATCAATTTGTAAGTTTGGATTTAAAAAGGTTAGTGAATTATACAAGAGCAAACTGTTCACCATTGTGTATCAAGCAAGTCATGCACTCTTGCCAGACTGCTTGCAAAAAATTTTTAATCATTCTGCTCACAGTTTTGGAATATGATTTAAACAACCTAGCCTGAACTTCATTGCAAGCATTTACAGACTCGAACCAATTAAAAAATGTTACTAAGCTTGCTTGCAATATGGAGAAATTCAAAATAGCAATCAAAGACTATTGTATACTACTCAAACTATTCTATTATTTCATCACTTTATGTCACGTTATCTTTGCCTTATAGTTAGATATTTTCACATTTGCATTTGATAGGTAGGATGACCTAAAGTATCTCATGATACATTTAGATACCTGTGACAAATAAATAAAAATAATAAAAATAATTGAAATGGAGCTGAAGCAGATCTACTTCATGCCTCCCTTCACATGTTTAGTGTCAGCCCCAACAAAAACATTTTGGGTGAACACAAGTGAATACAAGCTAGCTGTTTTGCAAGTTATGTTATCTTTTGTTCAATATGCTCACTACTGTGCCATTACCCGTTAATCAATAATGTGTAATAACTTGTGTATCAGCATCAGATCAGCATATATATTCCATGTAATTACGCAGTGATCAACAAATATTTCATGTAATACAATTACGAGGCAAAATGTGTATGGTAGCCGATAAAAATTCAAATATGAGCACCAGTTTTGGTCACTGAAACATCGGCAGCACATATGAGGTGCGTTTTCGTACTATCTATTGTCCTGCCTACACAACCCACCTAGTCGAATTTTCTAGCTTGCAGATGACCCGGGACTGTTCCCTTGTTAGATGATATGATGTCTGAATTAAGCAACGATGATCAAAAGCAAACTCAATTGTTTGTTGTGGCACCCATCATTGGGATGTGAATATTATTTATACAGGACAAAACACATTTTATTCAGGTCTGTGAACTAGTACAATTAATGCCCAATACCTTGTACTTCTTAAAAATCCTGCTTCAAATACAAAATTTAAAGAAACAGTTATTTCCAGGCTCAAAACACTTTATTGTATCCTCAGAAGATGCCACTTCTCAGCCCTATGGTAATTTATTAATCGACCTTTCACAAACAGCACCAGAGAATATGAGACTTAAAAAAAACCATATTCCTTGATGAAATAACCTCTGTATAGCTAAGAAAATGCTTTTGTTCTTTTTGTTTTTGTTTTATTTTTAAAACTTTATGCCGAAATAGTATTTTAAATTTTTTATTAATTAAAAATGTGCTCATTTTATTCACATATTTATTGAATATAGTGTTTAAAATAAATCTTTCCTACAAAATCTACAACAATTGATGTTAACATGTAACTTACTTTTTGATTTTTGATTATAGATGGATAATTTAATCTGACTTTGTCTTTGGTCGAATTTCGCTGTCTTTTCCCAATTGGTATCGGGTGTGGTCTTTTGATCAAACTTTTGCAGTCTTTTACGATCTGACTTTTGAAGTCCAAATCTGACTTTTGCAGTCCAAAAATTTGGGCGCCAAACTGTCTGAAATTTCAGTGGGTCAGACCTGTCAGACCTTGGGGTCTGATGTAAGATCTGATTTTTTGAATGTTAAATTTTATGCATTAACTATAATGATTAATATTGATTATGTAAAAACTGGATGATTTTCTGTTACTGAAATAACAATTTTTGAACAAAATTAAGTCAAAACGAGAAAGTAGAGTGAAGCCTATTTTCATGAAATTGCTTTTATGGGAGATTTTAATTTTTTTTTGGTTTAATTTGTTTTATTCAAATTTTAGTTTTTTTAGATTTTTATTTTTATTTTTACATTATGGCCGCGACTTTGTTCAGTACGATTAAAGTTTACAGGATTTCAATTTTATTGTTATTTGGGGGTGCATTCAAAGACTAGTTTTTTAGTGTTTGATGATTAATTTTTTCAGAAACTGCTGAAGTTGAAGAAAATCCACGCACTTTAACTGAATAATGGAACGTTTTATCTTTGGTGCTCCATACTTTATATCCAAAAATTTGACAGCAAAAATCGACAATATATGATCCACTGCTAAACTGTCAGTACTTTATGTTCATTAACATTATTTAACGTTGATTTGTGAGTAATGGAATCCATGTCAAAAGAATGTAATCGATTGCCTAACTTTTCTATATAATTATATAAAAGCAGCCTTGCTTGACAAGTTGTTTTGCAGCTAGCACAGGGTTTGTGTTACCCATAATTTCAATAAAATCGTCTTCCATGCAACTAGTCACCTGTACTTTGTGATCAATCAGCATGAGGATCGAGTGAACAATGCGGCCAGGTTTAAATACATGTTAAAAATACAGTCGAACTACAGTCGAAGACGGCCTCGAATAAAATGGACACTCAGTTAAAATAGACCAATGCGGCCAGTCCCTGCCAAAGACATATACTAACACACAGTATTCAGTTTGATTAATAGAGACTCCTTTTACTATGTAAGATGGTTGGTTAATTATCGAACTGATTAACTTTGCTGATGATAGCAATATTCCACCAGTAATCCATGTCTGCAACACGTCAATTCGAATGGGCTGCTTCCCCTCAGGTAGGAAAATAGCTAAAAAATTTCCCCTCTCTAAAGGTGGTGAATCACCTCCTGTTCGAATTATCAGCCTGTTTCCATTCTGCGCGCCACTAGCAAAATCATCGAGTGACATGTTTTTTAATTGTCTTCAGTGTTATCTATACGAAATATTGGGTTGATGCATAATTATTGCACGTTTTTTTGGTGCTTTGGCTTCAAAAAATGTGCAGTAATTATGCATCAACCCAATAATTTGTTATTTTAATATCAGTCGACTCTCAATTGAATCAATTTGGACCGAAAGATTAATGTTTCACTGCACTGTTGTCTATGACGGACAATCGGATCAATAACCTTGACTTGCGAAATATCACTGGATCGATTTTAATAGACTTCAGTAAGGCCTTCGATAAAACTAATCACAACCACTTATTATCAAAGCTAAAATCGTACGGCATCAAGAAGATTACACTGATGTGGTTTCAGTCGTATTTATCTGGTAGCACTCAATGTGTTTTAGCCAATGGTGCCTTATCGTCTCCTACACCCCTGGTTGGTGGAGCCCTGCAGGGTAGTATCACAGGCAGTGATGTCAAAGATCAAAGATTAATACTTGCTGCTGTCATCTGTAGGCTGATGACGTCACTATATCCAGTTGCAACCGATCACATACATCTGTATCTCATCATACGCAAATGGCGGTAGAGGCAGTTGGTGGATGGTCATGTCATCGAAAAATAGTGTGACTGGTAATGTTGCCAAAAACAGCCAGTTTTTTCATAAACAGCAAAGCTGATTTTTTTTGGCCAATTTGGAAACACCGTCTCTCCAAGGAACCTTTCCTATTGTGAAAGAATTTAAATTATTCAGACTCCGTTTTACATATCAACTCCACTTTCGGCCAACTTGCATCATGCGCTTTCGGAGTTACCCTGTTGTGGAAGGCAGACAGTTTGTTTCTAACCAAGTTCTATCACTCCTTTTTAATGCTTATTGCAAACCTGTTATCGAATTTTGCATTGCAATATACTAACCACATTTTTAAAAACCAGGGAGATGTACACCTGTGCGAAACTATTGTGTAATCCACTAGGTTTTAGTTCGAAAAAACTTTACTTTACTACTTAGCTGGCTGCCATTCGAAACTGGTACCAAAGTGAAAGCCAAATCCTTTTGGACAGCATCCCTCCACTCAGCCAATTTTTGAATATTCCCTTTGTTCCTGTCACTAGTGTATGTAAATCGCTGTATTATTGAGTTGTGAAATTGTGATTTGTAGTAAAACTGTGTTTTCTGTATCATAATTTGTTGTTAGTATTTTCGTCTATAGTTTACTATTTAGCTTACAGTTGTTGTTAATGAGTCGTTTTAGTTCGTGTTGTCCAGTTAGGAGTTTGTTTGGCGTTTTCAGGTTTCGTGGGACTTGGGTTGAGTAAGGTTGCAGCGCGCGACGTCGGACTGACGTCACAATGGACAAGGGTCACCGTACGAATGAGGTTTCCGTACGTATAAACCCGTACGAGTGAGGTTTCACGTGGAAGTGACCTTTTTGCTTGCACTAGTCTACCTCCGCCGAAGGAGCTCCTGACCATATAACGCAGCACTGGTATTTGTGCTTGCACGGGGTCAGCCTCCACCACAGGCTATTGCAACGTCCGACTGACCACGGTCCGAGGATTGGATATCTGAAGCCGTGCTGTAACCTTACCCGACGTCCGTTCGTCAACGACCTGAAACGAAATCATTCGTGCACCTTATAAATCGTTTTTCGTGCTCGAATTTAACATATAGATGTGCGATTTGGAACCAATTTCTTAAACAATAAACCTTTTACTTCTGTTCTTTGACTTGCAGTACAATTCGAACACAAATTAGAAATACATATACAAGAAAATCTCCTGACAAACAAGGACCTTTGTAATAAATCATCATAACGAGAAATAATCCTTGACATTCCTCATACTAGCTAACTTGTTAAACATTGTTTCTATCCCAACTTCATTGTATGCATGAGGAACTTTCTCCGTTATCATCTTGGGTGATGCAGCACCATAGCCAATGTTTGACAACACCGCCCACTTCGCCACACCCCCCTCCCCCCCCCCCCCCCAGATCCGAAGAGAGCTCGGTAACCTCTTTCCAACCTTTTAATTTAGAAACTTTGTTGGCCAATCTTAAATTCTCAATCTTATGACTATCCAAAATTTCTTGCACGCGCTCTCTTTCGCGTTCTAGCTGCTGCTCAATTCGCTTTCGGCTCTCAACCATTTCTTTCAAAATACTGACTTGTTCAGTTATTAGAGGCAAGCACTTTTCAGCGTCCGCCCTTAACAACTGAACTCATCCACCCACTTCTTGCTCCTCCATCAACGACGGGGATACAGAATATTTGACAGATTGGCTAGGAGGCTCTGCCCCCTCGCCATCCACTGCAGACACTCTGTCGCGCAGCGATTTTTCGCTGTGGTATTCCCTGCGCTTGCGCAGATCTACTACCACGTTGAATAGTTAAAAAGACCCAGCGCCGGATGGTCTAAGTGCTTTTGTACTCATACAATCCATGGTAATTCAGGGTCTCCGCCTGTGGCGTACTACACTGTTAGGAATTAAAACTACCATCTGTTGTATTGGTGCTCGGCGCCGGATGGTCTGAGCCACTGAGCAAAACCAACAATAAATTCGCTTCCCTCCACATTTATGTGGAACACATAATACAAACACTTAATCCCCCAAGTAGAAACGATCCCTAAAGGTACTAGACCAGTGGGCTGAGTCCGTTGTACCATAAGGGTACGTGGAAAATGTCCCTTTTACCAGAGAGACAAGTTCCACAGACAATACTGACCACGCAATACTGTACAAGTTTATGACACCGCTTGCATCACTTGCGTGTACAACTCCGTGAAGAGTACGCTTGCAAATGCAGAGTTACTGTGAGTTAAGACTGCCCTGCAGTCGCTGATGTCCACCTGAACGACGTCTAAGTTAGCCTACCGGACACCGCCTTGTGCCTTAAGTCTTAAGAGAATCCAACAACAACGAAAGTGGGTCACAATTTTACCAAAGCGATCAAGCTCCCGCATAGGTGAGCTACACAAATGGATGTACCTGTCACAAAGGTACGCCCATGGATAAAGCTCCCAATATTTGAATGGGTGACATAAATTACTGCAGGTTCTTTGTTGATGAGTATCCTAACATATATAAACAACAGGATACATTGTTAAACAAAACAAATGAGTTGGTACCTATTTTGCAAAGGAGCACCAAAGCTTCTTTTCTGACTCATATTCAACAATTTCAACTTCAACAATAATTAACAACTATTCAATCATATTCGTAAAAATTTGATGCAAGCATGTGAGTAATTAGGACAGTGAAGTAATACTTCTAGCACAAAAATTTGAAAACTTCAGATGATCAAGTAGAAATTGTTGTAACTTCGCAATTATATACAGCTTATCTTGTCACGTCTTGAACAATTTTGTTAGTTGAAGATTGACCCGATCAAACTATAAGTTGAATAGCAGATTCAAAGATCAGAAATCGAGATCAACTGAGAACTAGTTGAAATGAACTGAAGATTTTGATGTACAGACTATCGTTAGAATGTCATCCAACCATGTCGACATCCAACACACATTATGAATAAAATTTTGATATAAATTTGTAATTTAAACCTTTCTACGATTTTTCAAATTGCGCATACTTATAAAATCGCCCGCCTTTGAATGATGGCTTACGAATTTTGTTTACGCACAACGAAAAAGTATTAAATTTTAAAAAAGTATTAAATTTAATTGTATTTTTTGACATTTAAGGTCATAAATATAGTTTAAATCTAATCTATTTAATTAGCAATCAGGAATTGGAATAATCTCTGTTCTCTGATCTTTGAATATCAGCTTAAAGATTATATGGTGTCTCGCTATGCTAAAAAACGGTATAACTTTAATTCACCTGACTCTATAGATGATAGTGTTAATTTCCATGTTCAACAAGTATGTCGTAGTTTTATTTGTGCATCAATGTTGAATGTTACAAACTATAATGGTCCATTATTACAAATCAAAGATGTGGTAAGTCGGAAGTCGTTAGCCATTTATTATTTTTTCAACTATCGTTTTAGAAACCTGACGGCCGTTGCTTATCTTTCTATTATTTTAACTTTTATATTAAGATGGCTCTTACCGGAAATTTAAGAGAAAAGCGTTGCTAACTTGCTAAAATGTATCTTAAGTTGGCTTCTAAACTCAAAAATCCTAAGACACATCCGGAGGTGTCTTAACTCTGATTTTAACATTAGAAATTCACGAAATAAGCTTGAAAGGTCAACGAAAAACAAAATTTCGGGTGAATTTCGCATTCTAAAACGGCGCAAAGTAAAAAATGGACTTCGTAATGAATTTATTTCAAATACATGATGAAAATCGAACGAGCAACAATGCAAACGAGCAAATTCATAGAATTTATCGTGATAAACATCTAACACTCGATTATTTCGATTCGAACGAATCATTGGTCGCTTATTATCACTTTCGACGACGAGACATAGAAACTCGCAATCATTGAAAACAAGCAAAAATACTACGAAATCGCTCAATTGCCGAATGTTATTGGAGCTGTCGACGCATATTAAAGTTGTTAATTCGAGGAATGAAGTAGTAGCCGTCTATGTCAATAGAAAAGGATTTCACAGTATCAACGTGCAAGTAGTTTGCAACGCTGATTTGGAATTCACAAATATTATCGCCAAGTGGCCTGGCGGAACACATGATTCATTTATTCTTCGACAATCCCAGCTGTTCGAACTTTTCGAAAGTCGATGGGTTTTTATTAGGAGACAGCGCATACCCGCCGAAGAAGCGGTTAATGACGCCTGTTCATAATCCGACTAGTCCTGCTAAATTGCAATGTAATGCTGCTCAAATGCATCAAAGCGAATGAAACACAGTCGAATGAGCTATCGGCGTTTGGAAAAGTCGCTTCAGATGCATGAAGCAAACTGGACCACTTCGATTTCGGCCTGAAAAATGTATTCGAATAATCGTTGCAACAGCTTGTTTGCATAACTTCGCTCGATCTGGTATATGCATGCAATCGATGAATTGAAAATTCATGTTTATTTCCAATGCAAACAAACCCAGCGCCTTAGCTTATAAGTATAGACTCTCCACAACTATAGTTAGTCTCTTAATAACTACAGTCTCTTCACAACTATAGTCTCTTATTAACTGTACACTCTTCTCAACTATACTCTCTTAGTAACTATACACTATTCTCAGCTATAGTTCTCAATAACTCTAGACTCTTAGCAACTATAGTCTAGTTCAAAGGGTCTTTGTTCAAATTGAAAGATTGTGTAACTGCTATTCAAGTACCTTGAGTCTGCAGACTGTCTACAGATTTCGCCGATGCGGAATTGTCTGTCGATCTGGGCCCAGTTTCACCAACAAGTTACAAGCTACAAGCTACAAGCTACAAGTCCTTGTAGCCACAAGCCTTGTAAAATGAGTTTCACCATGATTTACTTGTTGCACTTGTTGCGCTTGTAGCTACAAGTCAGTATTTACAAGTACTTGTAGAAATGA
>JAQGBA010001688.1:0-12931 GCA_034698125.1 Prionchulus punctatus | reverse complement strand
TCACTTTCAAGTTGCATTTACATTGAGAAATTTAGGGAATGCATATGGCGATTTAGGCGACCCGGAAAAAAAGAAAAATTTGTTGGAAAGAGCGCTGATAATTCATGAGAAGCACTATGGACCTGATCACTTTCAAGCTGCATTTACATTGGAAAATTTAGGAAATGCATATGGTGATTTAGGTGACCCGGAAAGAATGAAAACTTTATTGGAAAGAGCGCTAATAATAAAACAGAAGCACTACGGACCTGAACACTTTCAAGTTGCGATCACATTGTCAAATTTAGGCCTTGCTCATTACAAATTAGTCGATTTCGAAGAAGCTAAAAACCTAATGGAAAAGGCATTGCCAGTCTTAGAACAACATTTTGGATCAGACAACAGCATGCTTGCTCCCACATTGAGAAATTTGTCAGATGTTTATGCTGGATTAGGCAACAACCAAGAGCAAAACTTGCTCATGAGCAGGGCTCTTGCAATCGACGAAAAACGTGGACGTCTTGCACTGAATGAAATTTAAAAGCAGTGTTCCTCAATTAAATACAGGAAAAAAAATTATTTTCATCAAACTTTCTTCTGTTTCCGTGATTCGTATGCTGCACACTTTTATTTGTCTTATGATACTGTATTTTTGTATGTCATCTTTGTCAATGTAAGGATATTGTAAGGGATAGGCTGAGTATTACAGAAGAAGCGAACAACGATTTTCAAAGTTTGGACACTGATGGAATGATAAAAAGTCGAACTAACCTTCAGCCCGACTTGCAGACCTTTCTCCCCGAGCACCAGCTCAACTCGTCCCACGTGTACGACCTATCCACTTCCATGCCGCCGAAAAGATCGTTCTTGCTGACAAGCATGGTAGGCCTGCGCATCACAACGGTTACTGTAGTGATCAACCATAATCGGAGACGAACTATAGTCAGTGATCAACTATAGAGTATATTCTGTCGGTAACTATAGTGGGACGTGAGCAACGGATAAACTTACTGATCAGTGAGATTAACGAAGAAAGTCTCGTCCTTCCTCAACATCGCATATGCGATGAAATGATCAGTAGGCGCATATTTTCCCTCGTTGATCGACTAAAATGATCGAACGTGACGAAATCAAGACAAAAAATCTCCGCGAATCCGTTCGGATCGGGCGATTTACTTGAAGCATTTAATTTCGTTCCGCTTCCATCAACGAAAGCGGTCGAACGATTTTATCCAGGTGGATGCGGCGAGGCGATCGCATTTGCAATCCGGTATTGCAGTTTTTGCGATTCGATTTACATCTTGCAACGATAACTGTGGTCCATATATGTCAATGCAATATTCTAGCTGTGGTTTTAAATATGGATCGTACAATAAGGTAAGCATGTGTGCTGAAACGAAACGCTTCGCTTTTTTCAACATTTGAATACCGAGTCAAAGTCGACAGCATAATGCTCGACGAATGGCGAGAAAGACAGTTTATCATCGAAACGAAGACCCGAAAGCTTCGCTTCCGACGAAATATTTATTCGCGCATCTTTTTGCTTCAAATAAAGATTTTTCGAGACAGTTTCGCCTTTTGTATGAAAGAGCATGAAAACGGACTTGTTAGAATTGACAGTCAGGCAATTTTGAGCTGACCAGTTGAGTACATTCGAAAGGTCCGCTCGCAGGGCAGATTTCACTTGATCGGAAAATTTATTCAAGATGTAAATCGTCGTATCATTGGCGTAAAGGTAGCAATTAATCTCGATGCATGATTGCAGATCACTGATATAAACGGTGAAGCATAAAGGGCTTCCCCGAGGTACCCCAGTTCTAAGGAAAATAGCGCCATTAACGAACACTTCCTAACAACTATAGTTCTTCAAACACATCCAAACAACTATAGTTTATCAAAGACTTCATTTCAACAATAGTTCTTTCAAATACTTCGTTGCAACGACAGGCCTCAGTCACTGGCGAGTGGCAGGATCTAGGACATCAAATCAGTAACAGACAACAAATTTGTAGATTATAAACGAGCAACAATGAAAGAAACAAGTGTGTTTCTGAAAAGTCACCTCAATCTCGTACCTTCCGCATATGAGACTCGCCACAAGAAAAGGGGTCTTAACTTTTCTGACCAAATTTTCCGCTGCAGCCAAAAATGTGATTTCAGCCTCAAAAAATCGAAATTGCTATTTTTCAGGCGGGCTTCTTTACACACCTCTATCATCATCATTTTAAGGGCTATACATATAATTCCAACTGCATTCGAACAAGGATAACTAGAGCATCATGTTGATATAAAAAAAACTCAATTTTAATAAAAATTACAATAAGACCCCTTTTCTTGTGGCGGGTCTCATATACAGTTCATCCTAATTTTTAAACCCAAACTGCTTTCCAATGATGCCGAGCCTCCAATTCGTCGATTATTATTTACAACTTTATCTACAACTTTTTATTACTACGGCCCGATCGGTATCCATCCTTGCAAACTATGTTGCTAGTTACCAGCCATTTTTCCTCGTTAATGATTTCACAAACAACTCCGCAACTTGCTGTAAGTTTGTCCGAGTGTGCTGACCTAGGGCAATTCATCGTTGGTCATTAGCGCTTCGGTGAGATCAGCCAATTGTTTCGTTATCAGTTCCAAATTCTGTTACGAATCTTGGCGATGAGGCCGCCAAGATGCCATCATGGCGCCTTACCCGGCCATAGTTTCATCATCAGTGTCTTCGTCGGTGCCCCAAACTCGCTGGTGGAACTTCGTGTTTGAATACGCTGTTTCGTAAGGATTGCATAAAACAATTAAATATTTGACTTCTTCCTTACTTTCAGAAAAAGTAGTTAGTGAGATCAACTGCAGTTGAAGGACAACTATAGTTACTGAACAACCGTTGATTGAGGTAACACGTTATTTAGGTATATCCTCATAGGGGAAATGGCTTTTGTAAATTCTAAAAATAAAATGATGTCTTTGAAAATACCAAGTAACCTTGTAGATGGCATTGATGGATTCATCGCCTGCAGTGCGGATTTGACGAAGAATCTGTTGCAACCACATCGTTCGGGATTTAGCCGGACCATTTACAATTACATCACGGGTACATGGAACATGAAACTGCTAAGAATATCGAGCGAATGTTTTTCGCGCATCCATTTTATATTAAAATATGAACATAAAACGAATTCAATGGAAATTTTCTGGATGATATTTTGTTGAAAATAGAAACACAAGCTGTTGATTACGATTGTTTTTGAGGGCAAGTCAACAACAAACATCTACATATCGTCAGCAAGCATAACCCGCAATCGATGTTCTCCATATTAGTCACTGTTATGCGTGCTTACACACATTGACACGCTTCATTCATGAGCGATAATGTTTAAACAAAATCAAGAGCTTCATTGGTTCTTCGACCAAAATCTATATACAGTAGATATGGATGTTCAGCTGCTCGACATACAGTATGATGATAAGATGTTTAATGTCTTAACTAAGGTCTGAGTACCCAAAATCCGGACAATTTTACATTTCAAAATGTAAGAATTTTGTCCAGATTTTGGGTACTCAGACCTTATGCATATAACCCTTGTAAGACAACAGACCTCCAATTAGTTTTCTGTTATATTTTTGGTTGATAAATAGGCTCCGAATCTGGCTGTCATTTAAAGTTGTACATAAATCGATATTATAATTAGGGAATTCCTCGCTCGTGTTTGGTTTCAAGGTCTTTTTCTCTGCTTATTACACGGACATTAATCGCCAGAGTCGATGAGTCTCGAGTGTTTGAATGTCAAGGAATCCATAGATGCTTAAATTGCTGCTCAAATGTATGACAATTTTCAGGCAGCGCTTGTGAAAGCATTCGAGTCGGTTCTTTGTTTCATTTGGAGCATTGCATAACAAAATATTACAATATGCAAAATGTGGCTCAATGTAGGCAAAATATAAACGTCACCTACAAACTAATGGGCGAATTTGGCGATTTTCCAGTTGACTTAGCAAAATTTGATACACCATCTTGTAGAGCATTCAATTCTGCATTCAATTGTATATGTTTCATGAAAATTGCAAAAGTATAAGCCTTTTTGTGGTCAAAAAACAATTTGGAAATCAGGTGAAATGGTCGTACACCTTGCTATTTCAAAAATCGGTGTACTGCGGTCTTTGCTGCGTTCCTTTTTTCTTTTTGAGAAGATTTCACTTGCTAATGCCCAACAATGCCCCTTCGTTGCATTCATTCGCCCGAATTAATGAAATCGTTAGATTCTCGAGAAGATAAACTCACTGGGCGACCACGAATCAAAAAATCAGTGAAACATTCTGATGGCTTCTTTCGCCAATGCTTCTGAACCCAATCATCGGATCGTTTTAGTTGATCGGCTACTCATTTTTTCGTAATAAAGGAGTGATAAATCTCGCTTCTTCAGAATCAAAACTCATGTTTGGAACATGAAATTGAAAAACTGAAATTGATAACTGAAGAAATTGAACATGAAAACGAAATAATTTGGAGTTCCTTTTCTCAAGAGTTATTCCCAGCCTTTTGCTGTCAAAGAGACGAGAGATACACCATTGAACGCAGAATTGACTTCTCTACACAATGGTGTATTAAATTTTGCTCGTGTTAGTCTGAAAGTATGTTTCCTAGGGGGGGGTGTATCTACGAGACACCATGTATACAGAGTTAATTTAAATCGGGAAAATGTTTGTTCTAAGTCTCATATTCTCTAGCATTTTTTGCGCAAGGTCTACCAATAATACCCAAAGGGCTGAGAAGTGGCATGTTCATAGAGTTCAACAAAATGTTTTGAGTCAGGAAATAATTGCTTACTTACATTTAGTTCTTGTCGCTTATCAGCAGGATTGTTTTAAAAGCACAAGGTATCGTACATTACACATGCTAGATCGCAGACAATACTCACACCAAATGGTGGACACCACGACAAAACAATTGAGTTGATCATTCTTGCTTAATTCAGACATCCTATCATCGAAGACAAGTAAAGAAGCTTGCTTTTTACCCGCTTTTAACTCTGGTTCAGGTATTATCATCTCATGTTTATGACATGTTTTTGACTGATAAACTTTTTGACCCAAAATAAGTTTTCCTGGATTCACATTCAGGTACGCTCCCCAACGCTGGTGTAGGAAACCAAAGATTTTTGGTTCCTCATCAGAAATTGGTTAAGTTTATTGTTAAATGCTTTGCAAGTTTTACTTCTTATGTTAAACTAAATTGAAGCAAAAACTTACCTCCAAATTAGCTTTATTACGAGGTTTTAACAATCGCCTAAAATAGAGATAGGAAAAACTAATTTTCCGACATAAATCGTACAAATTATGAATGAAATCCTTTTCGTCATCTAATTTTCATGGAATGTGGAGAAAAATGTCAAATATTCTTTATTTACCGACGCAAATAACTTTTCTGTTCGAGCAACCCAGAAAATCGTTTGAAGAAGCCAAAATTCTCTGGGCTTCTTAAGCAAGATGGCCATCACTCATGCCAAACAAGTAGAAGCATGTAAAGTTCGAAAGAATGTCAAACTAGTCATTAATTAATTATTTTAAGTGATTATATTGTTGTACTGTATATATATTATTTTTTCGTGTTACATTTTGTATTAATGTTTTTCGTCACTCGACCAAATTTATGGCATGAAGTAGAGTAGAAAAAATGGCGATTAAACTGTGTTGGCACTTTACCTGAATCCAAATTACTACAACCGAATTGACACGTGACTAAACTAAATGTCATGCAACATTACAATTTACCATTACAGACTTTCTACACAGCTTCTGGTTAAGATCTCAGTTGTGCACGACTTACTACTAACATTACATCCAGCATTTCGAAAAGAGCTTTGGCAAAAGGAAATGAATCAGCAGCTTTCCATTAGAGATTTTGAATATAATTTCGTATTTAGTGAGTGACAACAATCCATTGCAGATATTTCTCAAAATGAGTTATGAGGTCGTTGTCACAACAGCAATTGAAAAAACTACGCCAATTTTCAATGGTCAATAGAGATCAAGATCTTCTACACATTCATCCACTGGTGCAAGAAGTAACTCGACTTAATCTTAAACAGCAAAAGACAGAATAAATAACATTCACAGATGCATGTCACCTTGTGGAGAAATATTAGTCACAATTGATGCCTTCTATCGACCTCAGAATAATGAGTCAAGTATCACCTCAAACCGAAAAACTTCTGGAAGAAGTTAAGCATTGGCTGTGTAAACTAGTGGGAAATCTGAGCAGAATAATGACGGACTTTGAGTGCTTCGAATAATTAGCAGTAATAAGTGACGGCGTCCGATTTGGCTTTTTTCTAGATCGGGTGCAACGTCGGGATTTTCGTCGTGGTTATCCTATAAAGCGATAAAATTGTTCAAAATGTTTACTCAACTTACGACAAAGTCGCTCGCCAAACTAAGCGCGAAGCACAAATGAAAATGTCGCCGCTCATTACGTTTTCCATTCGACGTTGCAAAGACGAACGAAATTCTGAAACAGTACAGAGTTAGCCAATCTTATGGTAGCTCTTTGAAGTATCGCTCACCTTCGCTAAAAAGATATTTGATTTCATACATTTCGTAGTTGCTGGGAATGACCAAATAACGACTGCCCTGTCGAGGTGCGTGCATAGGAACTCGTGTTCACCCATCAAAATGGAATAGAAGAGAATTCTTAGCAAATTCTTTCGTCCGGCTGTCCATTTTAGACCAATGCAATAGAAGTTTTAAATTCTAAAACAAATTAGAAAATATTTGCGCGTGTGTTTGATTAACTATGTAACATCGGCGACGAAAACTAAATGGTAACCAACTACCGAATTGTCGTTAGACATCCAGCACATCCACAAGCCGTCGATCGAAGTTTTGCGCCGAATTTAAGAACATGCACGACATTTCCAAACTTGTTCAAGTCTTCGAAAAAAGATTGAGCAGTCAAAATATTGGAAAGACGCAGACTAAAATTCGCGAATATTACAAAACTATCTTACCCCTTCGTAGGTCATGTCATACACTTTGTGAATTACATCCAGTTCTTGCTTAGTACTCTTTATGATATAAGGCATTATCTCGTAGTTTTGGCACTTTTCCGAATGTGCGTCATGCACCCAACAGTCAATTTCAATTGCATAATCGTCCGGCTTGAATTCCCTCACTGCTTCGATACCTGAAATGCGAGTCGTGATTTGAACAATCTGCAAGCATTTTTTATGCATGATGCGTATCTGACTTACTCAGCCATTGCTTTGGACTAGCGTTGATTTCGATGTTTTCGTGCGTCTGGTCAACAGGGTGCTCAGCGGCTCTTCTTCGATTTCGGCTAGGGGTGCGAACACGACGTACAAAAGTGCAATACCTAAAGTGACAGCGACCAACAGCGTGCAAGCCACGACAACTTTCAGCTTCTGATTCAACTCCATGTGAAGGATTCGTTGTTGGCGCATAGCTGCATTGGACGCTTACCTTCGTCTTTCCAGTGACAATTTTCTCTTTTCGCTGTCAACCTGTCAACCTACGCGACGATTTACTTCGCGACAGTGATGAACCTTTGGCTCGTTTCGTCCTTGAGTTCTTTCCGAATTTCGACAGCATCGATTTACCCATTGTCCTACGTTTGGCCGTTTGCAATTTCGACATCGATCTACCCTTTGCGATTTTCTCGCTTCTTTGACTTCGTCCAGCGATTCCACTTTTACTGAGTTTCGATTTTCCACCTACTGACTTCATTGATTTACCTTTTCTCGACGATTTTCCTATTGCGATTTGCATGCTGCGTTGACTGTTTACTGATTTCAGGCTTTGCCCAGCTGCTGTTCCACTTTTGGCGATTTTCGAACTTCCGCGCACCGATTTCTTTGTTTTTCCAACTTGCGACAGCGATTTACCCCTTGGAACGATTTTGCTTGCTTTTTTCGACATTAAAATCGAAATTGGAAGTTGCAACTTTAAAAATTCGTTGATTTATGAAGAAATTTCGCGATTTCGACGATCAAAATTTAAAAACGCTGCCGACCTGGTCTGAGAGCTTTTAAGTGGTTTTCTATGCAGATTCAGTCGTGCAGAAAGTCTTACAGCGAACTGGAATTATTATTAGCGCCAAATTTAATAATAATAGCGATACAGCTGTAAATCGCAGTTCTGATTGCCAGTGAAGTTTGCGACGAAAGATGGCAGAAATAGTCTATTTTATAAAATTTTAAATTTACTTTACTTTGCTTTACTTTAAAGGTTTACTTGACTCTTCGTCAATTTGACCTTTTAGGCACTCAATATTACGAAATTACGTCGACGAGCGACTTTGGCACGCTTTGGAATAAATTAAAAAATGCCGAATTTTTGCCCCCGATCGACACCTACGACCCTGTAAGATTTTTTGTTTCATTTTTCATTTAGCTCGGCATGATTTTTCACTGGCTAGATATGTTTTCAGCTATGTGTTGGAAAATTTTTCTTTACATAATCGCGTCGTCGTTGATAGTTCACGGCGTTTCGGCTTTAATCGCGTTTTGTTGCTCGCGCAAGCATAAAATCGGCAGGTTCTACGCTTTTTTGGTCATTTTTATGGGTTTAATCGGTCCCGTCACTAGAGATACTGCTTCAGAGACTTATATTAATTCAAGCTCTATAGGTCTACTGTTGGCAATTGAATCACTACAGTTGATGCATTTGCTTAAGCACTATAGTTGACACAGTAGTTCATAGACTAATATAGTGGCTGTTGTTTTCAGGGGCTTCAACAGTTAATATAGTTGTTCTACAGTTGATGCAGTTGACTTCTATAGTTGCTAGCCAATACATATTTCAGAGCACTTTTGCAATGATTTAGGAGCTATTACCACTGCTGTAATCGCTTGGATTTATAGCAACATAACGAACGATATGCCATCGTTGTACGCAGTGGCCTTGGGTTTTTCGCAAACTTTAATCATTATACTGATCTCGTTTACTTGCATGCATCTTGAAACGCTGTGAAATTGTTGATTCATTTATTTAATATGAATTATTTTATTAATGAAAAACGATTTTAAACAACAAGAAAAGCAAAATAGTGAACTTGGCAAGTGTAACAACAAGCAGAAAAGTTACCTATGTTAGAAGCAAATCAAATCTAATAATTCTCGTTTTCAATATTATTTAAATTGCACAAAGTACAAATTTACTTGATTATCAAAATTAGTGTCGTCTGTCTGCTACTAATTGGATTTTTGAAATTTCAAAATTAAACACTTTTTTAATTTTATCATGGAAATTTCGAAAAGTTCTTACGTTTCCGACTTTGAAATTCCAAATATCGACGAAGTTGTTAAAGTTGATCGCGTCATCGATCGAGTCGACTTCCAAAACGACAAAGAATCGAAGAAATCCCAGCTAAAAATTGCGAAAGAGATAAAACAACGAGCAAAAAACGCCGCCAAAGCCGCTCAACCGAAAGAAGCGGCGAAGAATATTCGAATATCGATAGATCAGCGAATTAAATCGTTCGATAAAAAGTCAAAAATAGTTGAAGCGATGAAAGAAATCAGCGATTTAGCGATTATCACGGACGAAGTGTTAGCTGTGGAAAATGCTGTTTGCTGGAAACGGCAAGATCCAAACAACCCGGGAATTTTTGATTTAGAGCCGGATATGTGTGTGATTTTACCCGCGGATCATTTATCAGATCTCGTTAGTAAATCAGGCGAAGAAGACGCTTTGTTTTTGCATGTTACTGAAGTTCGAAGTAGTATTTCAGAAATCATGGCCGACATGAAAGTTCGATTTATCGTATTTGGATTGGATCAAGTTATTCGTGAAAATGTCAAGAAATTCAAAAGGAAATACGATTTAAAACAAATCATTTTCGAGACTTCAATGCGCAGCGGTTGCAATTTTCACAATGAATCCGATTTACCCGCAGTCGGCCGGCATTTAGTCGAATGCACGAAGTCGGTCGCCGAAAAGTTTCATAAAAAGCGGATTAAGGACTTGAACGATTTTCTGGCTTTCGCTCCAGATTTGAAGTCGGTTAAACTGGACGAAGACCGGCAAAGCGAGAATGTGAAACTTTGCTGGCGAAGAATGCTGCAAACGGCCATTGGTGGAAGACCCAACGCCGACGGAGCTGCCAAAGCTATAAGTGATGTGTACAACTGTCCGAGAAGTCTGATGAACGCTTACACTAAATTGAACTCTGTCGCTGAATGTGAATTGATGCTTCAGTCGTTAATTGCTGATGGATTAACCAAAGTCAGAGTGGGCCCGTCGATATCGACTGTAGTTTATCGATCATTCATGATCAATGATCCTGAAGTCACTGTCGATAAGCCGAAGCCTTGATTTTATGATTAAATCAGACCAATTCTGTTAGTGTGGCTACTTGTTGAACAACTGACTTCTCATACGTTAATTTGACATTGACTTTAGTTGCTAAGCTGTAAATGACCAGCAATCAAACACATCAAACTTTAACTTTTTCTGCGCTAGATGTTGCTCGCTGTAACGCTCGATGTAGGCCGCTGTATCATCGCACTGATGTAATTGGTTAATTCACAGTGATACACTTACTATAATTAAGATATATGATTTTTAATCAACAGCGATTTACAAATTTTGTTTACATAAATACAACTTGCAACATCAAAGTTGATAATGATAAGAACAAAAATGGTCTTGATCGTTAATTATTATCATTGAAAATTTATTAGCATCAGATCATCTTGATTGGTGATCATTAGGTGAGATATTTCTTTGATTTGTCTTCAGCGACTAAATAAATTTGTTTGATCACATATGCTATACACTTTAGCGAGCGATCACAGAATGATCACTTTACTAGTTGTGATAGTTCTCATGATCGATAATTTAGCTGCATTAGCTTGTTGTCAGTCAGACATCTTTGCAGAATATTGGCTGGTCAAAGGTATATGCTTGGCTCGCAACTGCACAGTGGTTGCTCACTATTGATACTGAAAACAATTAAGTCAGACAGAGTCGTCTCCAATCGGTATTTTTGGTTAATATCTCGATTACCACAGACCATTGATTATCGCAAACTCAGAAGGATACTGTAAGAATGATTTGCATGTACGACGAAAATTACCAATCATTGAATTGAAAGTTAAATGCAGCGAGTCCATATCCAGAATAGTTTTTAAACGATCCGAGAGACAAAGTCTCTGAAAGTTATGTTTGCTTTTCAAAAGTTATCTTCTCGATAAAAATGCTCACGGAGTTCAATAATTTTAACTTGCGTGACATATCGCTCTATAGTTGAACTAGCCAACTATAATCACGCTGAAACTATAGTCGTTAGCCTTACTATAGCCACTGGACGAAAGTGGCAACTGGACAAAAAGGGTTTTTTGCTTTTCGAGATTGTTTACGAGACCGCCAGCCGCCCGACGAAGTCCGCCAATGGTAACGTTCCGAACCGCAAAGCGACCGACGCGCCGAAGGACGACTTCGACATCGACAACATCTAAAAAAATGGGGAGAATTCTTGTTTGAATTTTTTTTTCTTAAATTTCAATTTTCGTTTCTTGAGAATCGGTTTTTTTTCTTCGTCCCCCCCACTTTATTGACAATTTGTTGTTTTTTGGCTTTTTTCGATACCTCCGGATATTTTTTCAAATTGATACGATCCCCCCATATTTTTTTGGTCGAACTGTTAGTTGTGCGTTAATCGCAAAGTCGAGTGAGAAAATCTGTTTGTTTTCTTATTTAAATTTCAAAATATCAAGCCCTGGTTATTTTTTATTTATGTAAAATCGATATATTATTTAACGCTTTGGTGGTGTTTTTTTTATTTTTTTTCTTCGTCTCACGTGAGGTTTTTATTTTTTTTTCTCGTCTTTGGCTTTGCTGGCTTTGTTTGTCGTGAAATATTTGCGTATCAAGTTTTTTTGGTATCGGTACCCTTGGCCTTCAATAAAATGGAAAATTTTTAAAATCATAGTTGTACTATACTTTGTAACAATTGCAAAGGAAACAATGCTACAGTAAGAATGATCTGCATGTGTAAAGGGCTTAGGCAGTGAAAAATGGTTCAAACGCATCTAAAACATAGTGAACCATTTCGTAAACTTTGTTTAGCAGCCGTACTTGCAAATCTTTCTTAATGCAGTTTTTTTAAATTGCAATACATAGTAGCCATTCCAAAAGGAAAATGTAACGCTCGTATGTTGAGGACCTTTATTAGAACGTGTTTTTAACCCACTAGGGCAACTGACTGAGCACAAATTGCGTTCACAATAGCCTCGAATCATGCAATTATCCAAATCTATTGTGAAACGAGTCAAAACAGTACGCAAAGAAGATACAATCAATGGTACTTGCTATTCTTCAGATACGCAGTCATCTACAAAAATAGCAGGATATACAACGACTGAACGCAATGATTTTGCTTTTAAATTACCTGATCTACATTGACACACGAAGTAAAGATCGCGCCAACTTCTGTCGCTCGCATACCACTCGATAGTTCCGGAATGGGTAAATATAGCCTTGTTTTCGGAACATCTGTAGCGCATTTCTTCTTGGAGGAAATGGCTCGTTTCGTCAACATTTTCAAACGCGCCATTTTTACAGTAGTATCCGAGCCAGTACTCTTGACCGCAATCGACTTTCAAATAGAACCTGATTAAAAAAATGTTTGTAATGTCATTAGAACTTAGGATCCAACTGGATGAGATCATCGAAGTAGTAACATATGGTATTTCAAGGATCAGTGTATAAGGATATGCAGCTTGCAAGCATAGACAGGGTGTAATAGTAGGTAGTGTATAAGCATAGACAGTGTATGTATAAGCATGAACAGTGTGTAAACATAGGTAGTGCATAAACGTAGGCAGTGTATAAACATATACAGTGTATAAGCATAGACAGTGTATAAGCATGGATGGTGTATAAGCATAGGCAGTGCATAAACATAGGCATAGGCGGATACTTGTTGTGTCGTTGC
>JAQGBA010001687.1:0-12934 GCA_034698125.1 Prionchulus punctatus | reverse complement strand
GGAATAAAGGCGCGAGGGCACGAATCCTTTTGGGGTTTTTCATACCTCATTGGGGTCTATCTATCGCCAAAAGATGGAATCTAAACGGCTTGAACACCTGGGGATGTTCCCTCGTTAGTGAAAGTAATTTTCAAATCTAATCAACAATATCCAACTTTTATTTTCATATAATATACTCATTCGCGAAACTGAAGTTGTTTTTAATATAAATTCAGTTAAACAATTATTCATTTTTTCATTAGTTTAGCAATAGAAACATTATGTAACATTGTGTTTTGCAGTAAAAAGTATACCATGGAGACTTTTCTGAATGTTGTGGAACTGAACCAATTGGCACCACCTTTTTTTACCTATGCTTTAACACTCAATATACACTGCATCCTAAATGCACATCCCTACTACTTTCACTAAATCATAACACTTCCCAAAAAACTCATCCTAACGGTAAACTGTAGCTGAATGCTTCTACATCCAGAAGGGTCTGTGCGTTTATCTAGTTTCGTTTAGTTGGTAGTTGTTTCCGGAAGGTTGTTCGAGCGAGGGAATAAACATACTCTTCTCTTGCCATCTATTTTTTTTTGTATTTTCTCCTGTCTGTCTAGTGTACTATACTGTATACCTATATCTGAACAACTATACCTCAAAAGTGTTTTCATTTACATACGATTTTGTATTATACAACTGTTGGACTGAATTACATAACTAATATTTTCATTGAACGATCAGCTTGTAACATTTAACTGACATTGTCATTGGTTTAAAATAATGGGATTTGACAATGAGGCGGTTCCCCTGCTGTAGCATGAGGGTGAATAGGTGCGAGAGGCTGAATGAACATTGCCCACAGTTACAGCCAACAATGAACGCGGTTCAAGTCCACAAGCACCCTGCAAATGTGACTGCCCATTGTCAAATATCGCAGCTAATTAAATAGCTTTGCAAATTGAGATATGTAAGTGGTGGTTCGAGAAGTGGGAGTAAAACGAGGAAGGACTGGTTTCAATTAACTTTTGTGCACTCAATCCTCGTTTAAAAATGACAGTGTAACAGAAGCTAATTCTCTATATGTACTGTGTGCAACTTATAAAATTTTTAGCCTTAATTGTATGCCCCAGAGAAAAGTCATACCTCTACTTTACATTTATTCACAAAGGTACTGTTGTTGGGAATCTTGACATATGCGCAGAGATGCATGCACAGGCAATGCAGGCCGACTACCATCTTCTCGCCAAAAAAATCATATAATGTTGAATGGTGAGATGGAGAAACCAAAGCTGACTCAATGCTCAGTTTTGTGTTGTTGTTGTTTTCAATGTTGTTTTGTGTTTTGTTTCCGAAACAAAATCCAGCATGCTTTAATTAGCTAAGTTGACAATTAGCTCACTAGTTAGGAAATCTGTTTCATTCCTTCAGAAATGGGGCTTCGACACAGAAACAGAATTAGACCCTTAGAATTAGCACTGCCAAAGTTGCACTGCATAAGTCTATGTCTTAATCGTAATAATAACATGAATTATTCAAATTAACTTTGTGATTACAATTTAATTATCTTCGGACGAAATATCCAATTTATTCCATATTAAAAATCATCCGTCAACCACAAACTGTAAGTTCAAAATTTATTTTTGATTGCCCACTAATTAAATGAAAGTGTAATTGACAATTCAATAAAAATTGAATTAAGCTTAATTGTCATAGCAAAAACCAAACGAAACTTCGGACGAAAAGCAAATGAGACTGTTAAAAATTTTTTTCATTAGAAACGGCCACTAATTTCAATGTCTGCAATTACGAAGTGGCGATTGTTCTCAAATGAAACTACCATTCATGGCATTAGATACTTAAGCGAAGGATTTGGAATAAAGTACAGACATCGATTCATTACTTGGTTTACTATAATATTAGCTTGTTTAACGTTGTGCTTGTGGGGCAAAGCGTTCTCAATGTGGGAGATTATCTGTCGTTCAGTGTTCTGTCATCGATATCCTACGAACCCACCAAAGAGAATACATATCAGGCGATTACGTTTTGGAAACAGAACAACGAAAAACGTACAGTAATCGGGCGGAAAGAAGCAATGATGATGACGGCGGTGATATTCGGCGGGGGAAATCCGGTTGATGTGCAAGAAGTTAATAAATTGGTGAGAAAGAAGCATGTGGCTTGGAGGAAATTCAAAATTTAAACAGGACTACTTCAATCTTAGGTCAATTTTGAAAATGCCACCTTTTCAGATGAATCAATCATGCACTTACAAAGCAAAAGATCATGATAAAATTGATGATGCCATCGAGAAGTTTGCAACTGAACGACAATATGCAATGCAGTTTGTGTTAGAAATTGTTGAACTTTCTCGTGAAGAAAGTTTCATCAAGTGTTGGTGGAGGAAGCAAAAAGTAGATTGTGAAAATATAGTGCTAACAACTGTTATCGATGCTACAAAATCGTATTCAATCAACATGCACCCAAATATGGCGAACAACTTTGTCACTAACGAGTCGGGTACATTCACGAAACTGAATCCGGTTTTCAGACTAACACCAACTTGTTATGTTTTCAGGCTTGATGTTTGCAAATGAAAATTTTAATATGAACATGACCCAGCTTGCCTCTTTTAGCAAAGAACAAGGATTTCAATTTCTCTTGAACGCGCAACCAAATGAATACTGCGCACATGCGAAAGAAATTTACTACGGCGTCGGATTTAATATGAAACTTCACGATTCATCAAATTTGCCAGCAACTCTCAGCGGGTCGTCAGTCCTACTGCAACCGGGATATCATTACGATGTTGCCATCAAGCCAATTCGACGTGTTCGAAACACCGAACACATTGGTAAATGCCTAAGCTCTTATCCGCTATACATGTTTCCCGAAATTACCACGTATTTTCGCGAACTATGTGCTCTTCAATGCCAAAATGAATTAGTTTGGAAGACCTGTCATTGTTATTCGACAATGTTGAAAAGTGCAGCAAGAGCTTTCATAAATCAAAATAAGCTGAATGCTACCGAAGCTACTATGGCTTGTGCGACAACAAATATACAGTGTGCGTTGAAGTTCGCTCAAGATTTGCAGACCGAACATGGTGTATTTACATATTATTGTCCTTACTGCAAATTACCCTGCCTACAAAGCGAATTTGATTATCAACTAACAGCCACGAAATTCCCATCGAAACGCTCTGAATTATATTATTCTAAAATGCTCAGTTTAACTGGCGGTGAAGATATGGGAAAAAGTTATTTAGTAGTGAACATATTTTTCGAAAGTTCACTGCTTAATATAATACAAGAGGATCAGCGTTTTACCCTCACAGATTTATTCATTTACTTCGGTAGTAATTTTGGTCTATTTCTTGGAATGTCTTTTATGAGTTTCTTTGAAATTCTACATTTGTTAATCGATGTTTCAATGCTATTTGTCAAAAGGTTCCAAAAGGTTCAACCCGGAGAAAAGATCGGCATCACAGGCGCAAATCGTAGAAAGATTGGCACAACTGTCATAAGGCGCAGAAAGTACCCAAGAAGACATGTAACGGTTGTACCAAAAAGGAATCCCAATGTAGCTTGGATGGTCTGATCTCGTTGAAGAATGAAAAATTTCACCTCAAAAATTAAAGCCGTGAGGAAATTAATTTCCATACATAATCCAGCCAATTTTACTTTTCACATAACGTGCTGAACCGCAAAACTGAATTTGTTTTTATATGTCAGTAAAAAAAAATGCAAAATTCAGCAACCATCTGTTGGAACTTGCCATTTCGGTTCTCTTGCTTGCATTTCGGGGACAAGGTGTACCTTATGTGAAATTAAAAAACTATTTGTGCAACTTGCGAGCAGTCTGAGGTTCAGGTTATCACAATAACAATTCTTTGATCATCAATCACCTTATCACCAATTCATTTTTTAATCGATTAATCCAATTTTTATCACAATTAAAAGGCGAATTATTTAAATTAAGAAGGTATGTGACATTTTATTATCTTCATTTGCGACAGAAATACAATTTGTGAAATGGATTTTCATTATCAAAAATCATCCGACATATAGGCAAAATATTTTCGAAAAACAAATGAAAAAATGAATTTTAAAATTAAATTAATTAAAGCTTGAGAGACAAACTAAGAATTTAATTGTCGTAGCGAAAACCACGGAAAACTTTTCAACAATTGTCAATGAAATTGTGGTGTTCAATTTTGTTTTTCGTCGGAAACAGCTGCTAATTTCAATGTCTTCAAATAGCAAATGGAAATTGTTCTCCGATGAAACTA
Organism: Prionchulus punctatus; assembly: GCA_034698125.1. Lineage (NCBI taxonomy): Eukaryota > Metazoa > Nematoda > Enoplea > Mononchida > Mononchidae > Prionchulus > Prionchulus punctatus. The sequence continues at coordinate 8,661 of JAQGBA010001687.1, read as the reverse complement.
CCATCCACGGCATTAGGTATTTGGGAGAAGGATATCGAACAAAATACAAATGTCGATTCTTTACTTGGATAACGATAGTATTAGCTTGTCTTACTTTGTGCTTGTGGCAAAGTGTTCTCAATGTGGGAGATTATCTGTCATTGAGTGTTGTGTCATCGATATCTTACGAACCCACTAAACAAAATACATATCCAGCGATTACTTTCTGGAAACAGAACAATGAAAGACGTTCAGTAATCTCGCGGAAAGATGCGATGATGATGACGGCAATGATATTCGGCGGTACTCCAAATGACGTGAAAGAAATTCATAAATGGGTAAGAAGAAGCATGTGAATTTGAAGAACTTCCTCATACCTTATTGCATGTAAACTTCCGCCTATTTAGAAATTCCTATCTTTTCAGATGAACAAATCATGCACTTACAAAGCAAAAGAGCACGATAAATTTGATGATGCTATTGTGAAATTTTTAGCTAAGTTTGCAACTGAACGACAATATGCAATGCAGTTTGTGTTAGAAATTATTGAACTTTCTCGTGAAGAAAGTTTCACGAAGTGTTGGTGGAGGAAAGAAGAAGTTGATTGTGAAAGAATTGTGCTGACAACTGTTGTCGATACATCGAAATCGTATTCAATCAACATGCATTCAAATATGGCGAATAACTTTCCCACTAATGAGTCGGGTACAGTCATGAATCAGAATGCTATTTTGAAGCTTGCTCAAACTTCAGTTTTGTTTTGTTTCCAGGTTTCATGTTCACAAATTCAAAATTTGATAGAAACATGACCCAACTTGCCTCCTTTAGCAAAGAAGAAGGATTTCAATTGCTCTTGAACGCGCAACCAAATGAATACTGTGCGCACACGAAAGAAATTTGGTATGGCATCGGATTCAACATGAAACTTCACGATCCATTAACTTTACCGTCGACTGTCGCAGGATCATCAGTCTTACTGCTTCCGGGATACCATTACGATGTTGCTGTCAAGCCAATTCGACGCATTCGAACCACCGAACACATCGGTAAATGCCTTAGCTCGTATCCGCTGTACATGTTTCCCGAAATTACAGTATATTTTCGCGAACTGTGTGCTCTCCAATGTCAGAATGAATATGTATGGAAGACCTGTCGTTGTTATTCGACAATGTTGAAAAGTGCCGCTAAAGCTTTCGCAAAACAAAATAAGCTGAATGCTATCGAAGCCAATTTAGCGTGCGCGACAACGAATATTACGTGCGCAATGAACTTAACGAACGACTTTCTATCCAAACACAACGCATACACCTTTTATTGTCCCTATTGCAAATTGCCCTGTCTACAAAGCGAATTTGATTATCAATTAACTGCCACAAAATTCCCTTCGAAACACTCTAGATTATATTATTCTAAAATGCTCGATCCAAATCAAACTGATGGCGAAGATATCAGGAAGAGGTATTTGGTGTTGAACATATTTTTCGAAAGTTCATTACTAAATATAATAACAGAAGATCAGCGTTTTGACCTCACAGATTTATTCATTTATTTTGGAAGTAATATTGGTCTCTTTCTCGGCATGTCTTTTATGAGTTTTGGTGAAATTCTACATTTGCTAATCGATTTGACAATTCTCATTGTCAAAAAGTTCAAAAAGGTTGCCAATGGAAAAATGATCGGCACAACAGTCCCGAAAATTTTCACAAAGGTTAGAAGATGCAGAAACTATTTGATACAAAATGGAAAAGTCGTGCCAAAAACATATCCTACTGTAGCCTGGACTGCAGATCCCATAATGAAACAGCTTTGAAGAAAATGAATGATACAAAAGCCTAAAATTAACGTAAAGGTTTTTCGAATTAATTTCAAATTTTACCACAAATGTTATTGATTCTAACTACATGCCACATTAGGACTACAATGCTTTTTCATTCCACCGCCAGTTATGAAAACTTCTGTTAATAAAATGTCAAAAAATGTCATGGTTTTAAGCTTTTTGCTGTTCATTATAAATACTTGTTGACTCCATTGGTCTTCGGAGCTGGCCACATCCACCCACCATCATGTCAACGTTGTGCTCTGTGAGGTACTCGATTGGCGTCGAAATACTGTTGACTTCATGAATTAAACTGGCAATTATTTAAACCAATAAATTAAAACTAAGAACGAGTTTGTCCAAATTTTCTGTTTTTCAATTATAGAATCTTTTGCTGTAAGACAATTTCCAAATCTTACTAATTTTCGCCTCTGCGATTTATTTGGCATTAGGACTGATAATGATACATCCCTTCAATGGGCTGTTACTCATGGTTTAATTTCCAATCGAATGGTTTGCCAAGGAGGGAACTGTTTGGGTGTGAATGCTATGCGTTTGGAAGATGAGAATGGGACGGATGGATATATTATACTGTTCTGTTGGCAGAGCTTATAGAAAGAAGCTTTCGATCAGGCATGACTCATTCTTCACACATAGCCATTTGGATGTTGCCACAGTCATCAGATTGGCTTACATGTGGTCGTTCAAAATTGATAAACAGAATCTTTTACTGCAATTCGGCAGCTCAGCCTCTGTTGTTGAATGGAAACAATTTTGTCGGGACATTTGCCACGAATATTTCATGGCTAATCCAATTGCCTTGTGTGGTGTGGGACACAGTGGAAATTGACGAAAGTTGTTTCGTTCGACGCAAATACCACAGAGGTCACTTGGTGCGCGAACAGTGGGTCTTCAGTGGCTGTGACGTTGCAAAAAAAATTAGATTTATGATTCCTGTACAGAGGCGCGATGCTGCAACGCTTTTGCCGTTGATCCAACAGTACATACTTCAGGGAACTACAATCATTTCCGATTTATGGTGTGCTTATAACATGGTAAATAATCTCGGCTACAGGCATTTAACAGTGAATCATTCCATACATTTCGTTGATCCTATAACTTTCGCAACTACGAATCACATTGAGTCCATTTGGCAGAAGGCCAAGGCAGAGAACAAATGCCGATTTGGAACTCATCGAACCATGCTCGAAAGTTACCTTGGCGAATTCTTGTGGCGACAGTGTTTTGGCAGCAATCCATTTCATAATTTCGTTTCACAGTTGAGGGATGCTGATCCAAATGCTGCTGTCTAAAATTTGCTGAAAAGACACACTTTAAACAAATACACGTTTAATCATCAGTATTTTTAAAGGGGTCGGTCGGTTGCAAATTTCGCTCTGCCGTTTATTACGCCCTATATGGTCCGGCCAACTATATAGTATTTCAATGGCTATATTGTTCGAAGACAATTTAGATTCAACAATTTATTGATCTGTCGACGTTTATTGATTATACCTTGAACGATTTCGGTTGGTTGTTTGCGATTTAGTCTAATGTACGTTTTTTCGAGTGAATGCTGACGATACGTGTGGCGAAATTCGAATTTGCAGAAAGAAAAACTTTGTTTTTGGTTGGCGATAACGAACTTGGCGCCAGTCGATGTGGGTAGTAACTTTTTGTACGACGAACGATGAGGATTGGGTAGTTTGGTAAAGTGGACTCTTGACGCAAAAATCGTCTTATATAGCTGCTTTTTCCGATTTCCGTCATCAAGTTTGTTCGTTTTGAAAAGAAGATAGAAGGTGATTTATGTTTGATTTTTCGATATACACTAGTTGTTGTTTCTGTTTTGTTCTTCGAATACGTTATATTCTTTTAGAATTCAATACATTAATAAACTAAACTATTTTTAAAGTTATTAAAATCGTTATAACAAATATTCACCAACATACAGTATATCTTTTATTTATTTAAATACCGCCGTAAAGTTTTAAATAATGATGCGGGGCGAATATGAATTGCATATTCTTACTCAGCGTGAAATTCTGAATCGGAATATACTAAATTAATTGAAATTTGGAAAAAAAAATTTGGTACCCGCTAAAGTGAACAGTGCCGTTTTTTGTTGGAAAGAAGACCAATTTTTCAATGTCTGCAATTGGCAAGTGGCGGTTGTGGTTGTAAAACTATAAAACGATAAAACTACCATACACGGCATTAGGTATTTGAGAGAAGGATTTCAGATAAAGTACAGACAACGATTCTGTATTTGGTTTACAATAATATTAGCTTGTTTAACTTTGCGCTTGTGGCAAAGCGTCCTCAATGTGGGAGATTATATGTCGTTCAATGTTGTGTCATCCATATCTTACAAACCCACCAAACAAAATACATATCCAGTGATTATATTCTGGAAAGAGAACGGTGGAAAACGTATGGTAATCGGGCGGGGAAATGCGATGATGACGGCTATGATATTCGGCGGGATTCCGAACGATGTGAAAGAACTTTATTAATTGATAAGAAATGGCTTTGAGGAAATTCAAAATTTCCTCATGCTCATTTCAATCTGCAATAGGAACCATATTTCCAGACTAGCTTGAACAAATTTTGATACACCATCGTATAGAGGATTCAATTCTGCGTTCAGTGGTGTATGTTTCATGAAAACTGCAAAAAACAGATTCTTTTTTTCAAGATGCGTTTTTCGTAGTTCAATAATTTTCTTCGGCCTTTTATAAAATTAGCCTGGACATTCCTCGTTGATGTGAAATTAATTTTAGGAAATATTAATTTATTATTTTATTTTTTTTTATGAATTTTTGCTCGCGCACATTTTTGAAAACGAGGCAATATAAAAAACGCACTCTCGATCAGAAAACGCATCTTGAAAAAAGAATCTGTTAAAAGTAAAAGTCCTTCTACAGTCAAAAACGAAAATAATTAAAAAAATGCAAACAAAAAGTGACAAAAAAACCAGCTTTTCAATAATTAGTGTGACCACCTCCTGCTCCATCTCCGACCTGCCTCAACCCATCGGACATCGAGCATAGCATATTTTGAAACAGTTCTTCATCGAATTCCAAATCAGATAGAACAGTATTTGAATTTGTGAGCAGCGTGACATGGGAAGCGCCATCTGCCTTCTTCATTATGCATGAGACTTTCAACCTTGTTTTTCACAATTTCCCCAGATTTTCAGTTGGATTTAAATCAAGCGAATTTCAATTCAACTGTTTCAAATTATGCTGTGCTCAATGCCCAATCGGTTGAAGCAGGTCAGAGATGCAGATGGTCACACTGATCGTTGAAAAGCTGGTTTTTTGTCACATTTTGTTTGCATTTTCCTGAGTCATTTTCATATTTTACCATAGAAGGACTTCTCACTTGCAATTTCCTTGAAACATACACCATTGAACGTAGAATTGAATTCGCTACACGATGGTGTATCAAAATTTGCTTAGCTAGTCAGGAAGTATGTTTCCTAGGGGGTGTGTATTTATGAGACACCCTGTACATCAATTTTTGAAAGTCCAATCTTTTTAGATGAATAAATCGTGCACTTACAAAGCAAAAGAACATGATAAAATTGATGATGCCATCAAGAAATTTCTAACTAATCCACAATATGTAATGCAGTTTGCATTAGAAATTGTTCAACTTTCTCGCGAAGAAAGTTTCATCAAATGTTGGGGGAATAAAGAGGAAGTTGATTGCGCTATAATTGTGCTAATTGCAATTGTTGATACTACAAAATCTTATTCAATCAACATGCATCTGAATATGGCAAATAACTTTCTCATTAACGAGTCAGGCACATTCATCAATCTCAATCTATTTTCAAATGGTGCACAAACTTGAATTTTACTTTGTTCGCTTCTTTATTTTCATTTCTTCTACTTTGTTGGGGCCCCCAACTTTCAAGTCTACATTAAAGTGATAGCTGGCGTATGGAAAATATTCTAGCAGACAAAAAAAACATAAGACGATTCATTTCATGAGACAACAATATACTGACAATAGTTTACTGTATACTCTGCAAACAAAGTATTTATGCAAATTGAAATATAGTTTATCTGGGGCTACAGTTCAGAGAGCCCATAGTTCCGAAGGGAAAATGTAGTTCATTAGGAACGACGGTTCATTCGGCACTGGAAACATTTTTTGTAGACATGCACAAATATCATGAAACTCAGTTCATGAAATAGAATCACTGTCAGCAACCTTTTTTGTTTGTTTTTTTCTACAATGCCCGATCGCAAGCCTAATCCCGATGTTGCGGTTCGCAATTTGAATCTGCCACTGATATTCGCATGTGCATAAAAGTCTTGGATTGCCGAAGTGCCGAAGATATAATGGTTTACTATGAAGGTATCAAAACTTTGAGACACTTAAAAACAAATTTTGCAACTTGCTATCGGTTTCATATCCTCAAAAACAACTCTTTGATTATGAACAACTCCAAAATTTTCACAATAATAATAACAATAGCATGCATTACTCAAATTAAGTTATTATTGGATTAAAATTTAATTATCTTCATTTGCCATATAAATATGTCAAATATATGAAATGGATTTTCATATCAAAAATCATCCGACATAACGGAAGTATTTATTTAAAAATTTAAATAAAAACTAAATTTTTTAATAACTATGGAACTCTCTGAAGAGACTCATAAAACATTTCAAATGGTACAGAAATTCTAGATATGGAGTCAATTTCAGTTAGTTAACGTACTGTTATTCGCTAAATAATAAAAATATGATTGACCATTTGGAATGAGCCAAAGTCACATGAAACCATTCAACAAATTGTGAAAAAGTGCTCGTTGGTTCTTCGTTAGAACCCGTCAGATTTTAATGTCCGCAATTAGCAAGTGGCGATTGTTCTCAGACGAAACCACCATCCATGGCATTAAATATTTGAGAGAAGGATTTCGGATAAACTATAGACAAAGTTTCACTATTTGGTCCGCAATAATATTAGCTGGGTTAACTTTGTGCTTGTGGCAATGCGTCCTCAATGCGGAAGATTATCTGTCGTTCCGCGTTGTCTCGTCGATATCTTACGAGCCCACCAAACAAAATACGTATCCGGCGATTACATTCTGGAAACAGAACAACGAAAAGCGTACGGTAATCGGGCGGGAAAATGCGATGATGATGGCTGCGGTGATATTCGGCGGGAATCCGGTTGATGTGCAAGAAGTTTATAAATTGGTAGGAAAGTAGCTGGCGACATTGAGGAATATTTAAAATTTTCAAAATGTACATTTCAAAAATCCGCCAAATATGAAATCTCATCTTTTCAGATGAACAAATCGTGCACTTACAAACCAAAAGAGCATGATAAAATTGATGATGCCATCGAAGTATTTGCAACTCAAAGACAAAATGCGATGCAGATTGCGCTAGAAGTTGTCGAACTTTCTCGCGAAGAAAGTTTCATTAAGTGTTGGTGGAGGAAAGAGGAAGTTGCTTGTCAAAGAATAGTGTTGACGACTGTTGTCGATGCTACAAAATCGTTTTCAATCAACATGCATCCGGCTATGGCGAACAACTTTGTCACTAACGAGTCGGGTACATTCACGAAACTGAATCCGATTTTCAGGCTAACTTCAACTTGTTATGTTTTCAGGCTTGATGTTCGCAAATGATAATTTTGATATGAACATGACCCAGCTTGCCTCTTTTAGCAAAGAACAAGGATTCCAATTTCTCTTGAATGCGAATCCGAATGAATACTGCGCGCACACGAAAGAATTTTGGTATGGCGTCGGATTTAACATGAAACTTCACGATCCGTTAAATTTGCCGCAAACTCTAGGCGGATCATCAGTCTTACTGCATCCAGGATACCATTACGATGTCGCAGTCAAGCCCATTCAACGCATTCGAAACACCGAACACCTTGGTAAATGCCTTAGCTCATATCCGCTGTACATGTTTCCCGAAATTACAGTATATTTTCCTGAACTGTGCCTCCTTCAATGTATGAATGAATACGCGTGGAAGTTTTGCCATTGTTATCCAACATTGTTGAAAAGTGCAGCTAGGGCATTCGCAAAACAAAATAATCTGAATGCCACCGAAGCTACTATGGCTTGCGCAACAACAAATATACAGTGTGCAATGAAGTTATCTGACGACTTTATATCGAAATACAACGTATTCACAGTTTCTTGTCCTAATTGCAAACTGCCGTGTCTACAAAGCGAATTTGATTATCAACTAACGGCGACGAAATTTCCATCGAAACACACTGAATTATATTATTCTAAACTACTCAATCAAACTGACAGCGAAGATATGAGTAAAAGTTATTTAGTACTGAACGTATTTTTCGAAAGTTCGTTACTGAATATTATCAGAGAAGAACAGTGGTTTACTCTCAGAGATTTATTCATATACTTCGGTAGTAATTTCGGTCTATTTATCGGCATGTCGTTTATGAGTTTCTTTGAAATTCTTCATTTGTTACTTGATTTGGCAATCCTCATTGTCAAAAAGTTCCAAAAGGTTGAAACTGGAGAAACGATCAGCGCAACAATCACAAATAGTACGAACATTGGCACAACAGTTAGAAGACGGAGAAAATATCCTCCAATAAGAAATGTAAAAGTTGCGCCAAAGATGAATCCTACTACGTCCTGGCTCGCGTGATCACTATAAATTGCTTTCTGTAAAATGCTTGTTACGAAAGCGCCCTGATAATTAGACATGTTGTGAACTTATTCTGTTTTGAACTAATTAAAATTGCGGTTGCTTTCTTCCACTGTCCCTCTCTGGGGTCTGTTGCATAAAACTCTCCTAACACCTAGTAGGAGTTAGGAGTCTCCTATTAGGAGTATTTGCGTTGCATAA
>JAQGBA010001686.1:0-12948 GCA_034698125.1 Prionchulus punctatus | reverse complement strand
AACAAGGTCAATACATGATGACTTACTCGGATTCCTTTAGTCGATCTTCGATCCATCCCCAATACTCTTCGTCTACTTGTTTTTTTATCGGACCCATGGGTTGGGTGATCGCCGACAAAAAATGCCCTTGAAGCATATCGAATTGTTCCATCCCATTATGCCTTTTGCCATCCAACACAGTTGTGTCGATCATGACGATTTTAACTTTAATTTCGTTTTTTAGTTGATAAGTAACAGTATAAAATCATTTCGGAAAGTTCCTGTAAGTAGCTTGTCTCATTGAAAAATTGTGTGCAATACTCTCATTTGCGTAACGATATTATTACCATCTCCAGCTTCGTTTGTGATAAGCTATCTGGCTTGAGACGTTATCGCGGTGGTCGTGGTTACCGGCCACCAAATACCACGGGGTTCGTTTCAATATTGTGTTGGTGTAAATGTCTTCGAAAGTCATCTGTAAAACAAATTGTTTGTCATGTCTTATTAACATGTTCAGTTAAAAACACTTCTTACTTTAAATCTTGGATCGAATTCATTTTTTGTACCATCCAGGTAAATATTATCACCCAACACGAGTTGAAAACGTGTTCCAACTCGCTCACCCAATTTGCCCATCGCATTAGCAACATTCGTTTGGGCGTTGGTGAAACGCGTTTCACTTTGTTTAGAACCCCAATCGCCGATGAGAAAAAACTTTAACGAATTTGCGTCGATTTTGCAAGTGTATTTGGAGCAATCGAGCCCTAAAATGGCTCGACTGTGAACAACAATACCAAGAAATAGCACGAACTCTGACTCTTTGTTTTACCTTTTGTTAGGCTGAGCGTACAAAACGACACAGATAAAATTAAAAAGTTGCTCATTGGGACGCAGGACGAAAACTAAAGTTGTTATTTAATGTTCAAAACTTTGCATTTCTTTCAACCGTCAAAAATTAATAAAATGTTTAAAAATTGCTCAACTTTGCGCCAAACTGACGCGAAACCTTTCGCAACCGTCTGTCAGTAAAATTTGATGGAATCAAGCTAATTTTTGATGTGTTCCAGAGATAAGTTTGCGGATCATTTACTAAATTTGATTGGTGAACAAAAATTTTTAATTGAGTCATCTAATAACGAACGATGTACAATTTTAATCACAATATTAAACGGAACGCGGTTTTATCGAGAACTCGTACAATTTCTTTCGATTTCCATCTACATACGAAAATGTCGCTTTCGCGGATGGGACATTTGCAAAAACGAATCCACCCGACGTAAATCCCACTTTTCGTATGGAATCGAGCCAAGACGATCGCGGATGCATGAACAGACTGCTATCTTTCGGTACCTTGTTGATGTTTTTCGTCGAAGAATCGAGGAAGGTTCCACCTCCGGACAGTACATAGTTCAACGGGGCACTATTCTGTCCGTGTTTCACTTGTAAGTGCTAACATAAATTAAGTAGCCTGTTAGACGGATAGACAGTAATGAATTATTTGTATACCTGTAAATTGTGATCATGCCCTGAAAAATATCCTGATACGTGGTACTTCTTAAGTAAAGGATTTAGTCGATCCATCAGACATTTGGTTGGACCATGGTCTCCGATTAAATAGACGGGATAGTGACCGGCCACGAATAAATAATTCGATCTTACTAAAGTAGCTAGGTGTAAAACTTAAACTGAAAGTTATCTTTTCGTTAGCATATCTTGAAGAGTTTAGCTGCCTTTCGATCCAACGTCATCACTCTTCGGCTTCAGTTACGTCTAGCGGTCCGCTGGGTTTGGATGAAGATGCAGTTAAAACGCCTAAGATCGCATCATATTTTCCATCCTTCGTTTGGTCGCATAGCACTGCGGTGTTGATCATAATGATGTCCACGGTTATTTGAATTGTTTAATTTGTATACTTCACAGTACGACCGCCAACAACTTGCTTGGGTGAATGGTGTTTTAAGACCGATTTGGACAAGACGTTAATTCCAAGAAACCTAACAATTTCAAAAATCGTTGTTAATCGGGAACTATGGAACAACATTTTAGAATACATTGACTGATTAAAAGGGATTTTGTTAATAACTTGAATGTTTATCTCGTTTTGATTGAGTTTGTTCTTTGAATTATACGCAATATTCACAATTGAATGCTACATGTAATAAACTTAACTTAACTTAATTACTTGTGCTTTAGTTGGAATTGTGCACACTTTGTTCATTTTTTGACAGGTAAAGTTTGCTGGATAAACTATGTCTAAAATATAATAGTAACAAAGGGTGATTTTTTTAAAATGTTAAATATAAAGTAATGGTCAGCTATCTCTTTTTATATAGAGGAACTAAACCTTTGTAAAAAATGGGTTTTAGACTACACCCCTCTGCAATTTTGAGAGCAACTTATGAAGAACATTTATGAATGTCTACTTTCAACTTTTCTTGAAAACAATCCTACGTCCATAGTGTTTGAAGTAATCACATCAAAGAGAACAGCGTCGCAACAATGATGTAGCATGGTTGTTGCAACAACAAAGATCCAATAAGGTAGTGAACTCACCAAAAACATGCTCTTGAATGGTGCAATGAAGGATTCCAAATACTAGACTATTTGTCAGCGTTGCAACTGTTACGCATCGCAGTAATTCGAGAGGTAATTGTTCAGTGGTTAATGTTATATGTCGAATGCAGAAGATTCTCATCAAATTTCTTTGATGAGCTTACCAGTTGTTTGATCGTAAGCCGTTGCCTCTGTCGTACGCACTGTACCTGTTGACCGAATTGAAGAAGTTGACGACGACGTCTTCGATATTGTTGAGTTGATAACTTTAATAACAATTCGTTTTATCAGCTGCACAGCAGAAATTTGATAACCAGGTGGAGTAGACATTCAGTTTTACTTTCTACACTATGAATAGTGTGTGTGTGTCGATGCACTTAGCGAATAATTAAAGAATGGTGGTGATTGGATGATCAGAAAAATAGATGTTAAAGGTTCATAAACTTTATACCTGTGGTACTAGCAACATTGGTCGTTTTTGTTTGTGCTGTGATAGTGGAATTTTGACTTGTCATTGTTTTTGCTATTAGTATTTGGTGTCGTGCTTGCTCTAGCTGATGTAGTCGCTTTCGTTGTATTGGTTGGCAAAGATATTGTTGCACTATTGGTAAACAAAGTTGAGTTGACTGATTTTGATGTTTTAGTGTCAGTACTTGGTGATGTAGCAGCCAACATGGAACTTGTTGTTTTTGTAGCAGTAGTACTTGATGTTGTATTCAAGTTTGTTGATTTCGTTGTTAAGGTTGAAGTTGGTGTTGTAATGACTGACAGTGAGTTCATGGTTTTCGTTGGTTGTTGTTTGTTGGTAATCGTTGGTTCGTTGTTGTGATGGTAGCCAGCATTGTGCTAGCTAATTTTACATTTGTTAGGTTTGTTCCTGTCGCTGAGAACGAGATTTGCGTATCAGTAGCCATTTTTGTTGACGTTGCTCTAGCTGATACGAAAGAGGACGACAAAGTCGTGGAGCTTGTTGATATAATAGCACTAGCTGATTCTTGGTTTGTAGCTGCTATCGTTTCTGAGAATAACTTGCCAGTAACTCTAATTGTTGATGAAGGACTTGAGATATGAGTACATATAAAAGGTGCATCCGTCGGTATACCAGTGTCAGATGTAGTTGCAATTAGCAATGTCATAAGTTTCATGGCACCCACCTCGGGTTCACTTTCTTATAGGGAAGTGTCCTACTTCTTTCACTCAGTTCCTATCATTCCTTCAGTTCCTCACTTCCTTGTAGTTTCCTTATAAGGAATCGAGTGGTGCACCATTATCGGCAACAATGGATCTTAAAAAATCCTAAGCTATTAATGGCATTCCTTTTTGTAACAGAAAGAATATAACTTAAGTGGGAGTCTATTCAGTGAAACTGATTCGAGGCTTTCACAAGATCTCATTTAAAAAGTAAAAGCAACTTTGTTAGTAAAATGATAGCATTACTTGTTTCTAGCGGACTGCTGACACTAAAGAAAAGATTTCCAAAGCAAGCAAAAATACAAAGTGAACAAACATAGCTATTTGTTGAACATTTGAATGATTTGGTTGGGAACAACTCCATCTAAATTACTTCTACTCTATGTTTTCCAGTCGCAATTTATATTCATTTAATCGTGATTCAAACAAGAATCTTTGTTTTTTAAGTAGTAATCTATCAAATTGTGAGGGTTGGCTTCAGAGTCATTGAAGGCATACATACTTCTGGTAGCGCAATTATCAACAGCCTTATGAGTAGATTTGGATCTCGGTAATTAGATGATCTCAGTGTTTTCATATGTGGATTTATTGCTAACACAAATAAAATAGTCGAAAAATTATTATATCTACTGTATATCTAGTTAAGGAATGAACAGCAAAACAAAAAACACGAGTGTCGTAGTGGTTGGAGGTGATCTCGTGTGTATATCAACTTTCAGCGTACCAAATGTCCTGGTCAGCTTCTGGTCCGTACAGCGTGTAAGACTACTGGCCGGCTATAGGCAAAATCCACACAGGCAAAAACCTGTATGGGACCAAGAAACTTAAAGAAAATTTCAATCTCATGGTCTTTAAACAAATTTTTATCACTTATCGCATACAAAATCTACGGAAAAACGAAATATTAGCGAAAGCTTTGACTAAAAAACAAACCATTTATGTAATCGGTTCATAGCAAGGCAGAATATACAGTATCATTTAAAACTTGCAATATTTTAAATATGCCATTTCATATTTTATCCTATTGTTGTATTCTAGGCGTTTTTACAATATTAGGTAGGTAACAATAAGGTACATAATTACCAAGACATTTAGCAGTCATTTGTTCTTGTTAATGAACTCAGTGCTTCCAAAGGCTACATCGCATGCTACTTACTTAGATCCTCTGGTGCTTGTGATAAATTATTTCTTTGTTCATATTATCTGATGATCTGATTAAATAAGTATTTAATTATTTACATTTACATTTACATTTACATCCTTGAATCATTGTTCCATTGTTGAATTTCTTCTATTACCCATCGACATTTACGAAAAGGAAGCGTCGTCCCGTGCCAATAATTTTGTTCAGAGGAAGGCATACTTGTTCAATTGTGTTTTAAAGAATATAAAACCTAGCTACTGATGATGTAGAACAGACAGTGCTTTTTTCAAGATGGTTGAGAATGTGACTGATCCGAATTGCCCGCTATTGTCGTGGTACCAGTCTAGTAGCGTAATCGCCAACTTAGTGGCTTTTTATGTTGTGTCGCCGATTTACTTTGTGCTCGGTTTGATTGGACATAGTCTATGCCTGTTTGCATTTTACCAACAGGCTAAAAAAGAAACAGCGTACGCTTATCAAGTATTCGTTGTGATAAGCGGTACGTTCGAAGTCGTATTCTATTGTTTATACAGCGTAACAATTTATTGGTTTTCCGGAGCATTCGACACGCAGGGGGCCTCATGGTTCATGTCTAATTACGCATGCATGTGGTACACCGCTCATTTGGCAATAACATTGTGCAATATATTCATGAGCACTTCTCTGTTTTTATCGGTTGCAATGATAGCCGACAGAATTTTTGCGATAAAAAACCCTTTGGTATTCAAACTCATTAATCGAAGACGGCATCAAACTGTCGCTGCGACAATTTGCATCTTACTTGGGGTATCAACGAGCATTTTCGATTATTTTAGATTTCTACCAGAAAAAAGCATGGCAAGCGATGAAGTGATATATAAAATCATAGGCAACACGGTATTTAATTCGAGTCCAATTGCTAACATCTTAGCGCAGACGAGGAATATCGTCCGTGCTTTAGCACTTGCAGCATTGATAATTTTCAACATACTGTTAATGCAAGCATATCGCAAAAGATTCGCTGAAGCCCTCCAGTTGACGAGTAGTGAAGACAAGAAAGAAGAGAAAAAGAAGCGAACGGAAAAAACACTGCTTCTTATTACGATATTTCAATCACTTTTTAATTCATTGGGCATGTCGGGCTTGATCATATACTGCATATTGGTTTACGTGAAGCCAAACTTTCTTTCGTGCGAAGCGCTTCTGACCGCTCCCATCATCGACACCATTGTCCAGGTGGCGGACATGGCAGATTTTTATGTTATGTTCGCTATCAGTGATCAATTTCGAAAAATGATACTGAAAAGGATTCCTTGTTTGAACCGCCTCTGCCGTTCAAAAGTTTATCCACAAAACAGAACAACCGGAACTGGAACATGAGCCAGATCTTGAGCGAACGTAAAATCTTTTAAAAGCGATGTTCACTTATTTAGTCGAATGATTTGTTTTTGAAAATTTACTATTTATTGCACGCAAGCAAATCATGTCCGCTTTGAAAGAAATTATTTACAGAGCTTTGTAGTGAACCCACCTTGCAATTAAAAGCACGTGTATTGAAAGGCCTGTGAAGATTCATTTGTGTGATTTTCAAATAAACTCATATAACGTTAAATTAGCACCTGTCTACTATGAAATTGAAGCATTATAAGGTGGTTGAAACAACGAGTAACCTTTAGCAACCAGACTTTCTGGAACTTTCTAAAAAATCTTTTCAATGCGAAGTTTCTTGCTCCGGGCTGTTTGTATTCTTGTTCTTGAAATTGTTTACTTTATAAACAGATTTTTCAATTTAGAAACGAAGATTATTTTTTGGCATTATTTTTATTGTTTTACTTTTAGACAAGACTAAATTTAACAAACAATTTTTTTAAATGCTGGCCGCTGCTGCAGGTACTAAGATAAACTGAAATTTTCTTTTACTTTTAGTACATTTTTAGCTTTCAATGAAATCGCTAATGGGAAATCAGACAATGAAGTTGTCCAAGAGATTCTCGACCATAAATTAAAGTTATCCAAGCAAAATGTTGTAAAAAAAGAAAGCGGTATACCTACTAAAACTCCAAACGATGATGAGCCAACGCTGATGCAAGAAGTCGTAGCAACAACTTTTATATTATCAGGACCGATACTAGGAAAATAATATATTGCCGAATGAGTGATGAACATGATTGTTTTCTAAAACATGTATCTTATTGTAATTTATCATGCATATTAAAGATATTAAACTTGTTGACCAGGGTAAAAATTAGTTCGAAACTTTCCGAATCTTCACGCGCTGAAAAACACGTTGGTTAAAAAATATGCAAACGAACTCAAACAGTTTAGCAGTAAGCAGGTACAGATTGCAATGTATTTACGAAGACGGGACGAGACGAAATTTCTGAAAATTCCCCATTGTGGAGATTTCGTCTTCCTTTTAATAAAAACAAGAACTTATTATTCCACCAGTTTTTTTGCCTGCAGCTATTCGAACTGTCGTTCTTTAAATTGTCCACGTTTAAAAACAAATTTTCCATTTGTAATTGATCTATTCCAGTGGTTACATTGTTTTCCAAAAGTTCTCAATTAAAATGTCGAAAATCCTCGCAGCTGTGGCAGGTAAATAAAATATAATTTTTTTTAAGTATCCAGCAACTTTAGCTTCCTCTCTAAGCGCCTTTTGCAGCATTGAATGAAATCGCCAATGGTTCGGAAGATGATGAATTCTTCCTCGAGATTCTTGAACATAAAACAAAGATAGACAAGGAAGAAAAAGATGCTGCTAAGGAAGAAAATAAACTCTCATCAGAGACCCCCATTGTAGAACCACCGTTGATTCGCGAAGTCAAATCGATGTTACCGGGACCTTCAATCGAAAAGTGATATTGTATAATTGTTGTACAGTCATTAATAATTTTGTAATAATTGTTATAATAAAAGCAATAAATTGTCGTCTATCTGTATCAGCCTTCTATTTAAAACAAACTTTTGTGGAAATTTCTAACACTTATTCAAAAAATATAACTTCATTTCTGCGTGGGTGTTAGCTCGAGGATGTGCGTATTGTTGTTCGTGACTTAAACAAATCTTTCGATTTATAACTGAATACCATTTTGAAGAATTAGTGTTATACTTTTACAAATATAATTTCAGTCAACTTTCTTGTCAAAAATGCTAGCAGCTGTTGCAGGTAAATTTAATTTAGACCGTATGTTGTCATCAGCTCCATGAAATTTAATTTTTATTTTCATTCTGCAGCTTTTAACGAAATCGCCAAAGGAAAGGCAGATGATGAAATCGTTCAGGAGATTCTTGAGCATAAAGCGAAGATAGGCAAGCAAAATGGTGCGACTAGCGAAGTGGTTAAAACAACGAAGGTCATTGCCGAAGGGCCAATTGTCCACGAAACAACATCGCATACCGGAATTAC
Source organism: Prionchulus punctatus (assembly GCA_034698125.1). Taxonomy (NCBI): domain Eukaryota; kingdom Metazoa; phylum Nematoda; class Enoplea; order Mononchida; family Mononchidae; genus Prionchulus; species Prionchulus punctatus. Next base: position 4,693 of record JAQGBA010001686.1, on the reverse strand, counting down.
TCTGTCGGGACCGAAGCATGGAAAATAATATTAGCCAATGATAGTACAGTTATGCTTTCGCAACATTGTTTATTACTGTAATTTTTCTTAATAAACTACCTATTTGTAAATATTTGACAAAACTAGTTCAAAACTTTCTGGAATTTCGTGACAGTCGCAGTGTTTTATTTGTATGGAAAACCTTCCACGTTCGTTCGTACTACAGTTGGAAATGTCCGTCTACTTAGGCATGATGAAATTTCATGAAACATAAATAAACAAGTGTGGAAATATCTGCCTAAAGATTCTTGCGCATATAACTCAACAGTTGTAAACACCAGCGAAATTTTCTTCTGGACATAGTAAATGTGTGGTACTTTTGCAAATAAATGAGACAAATTTGTGTATGTATGATTTTGGCCATCTTTGGTAAGCACTAGCTACTTTTTTCAAATGTATTTTTCTCTAACCATATCTTTTTTTAGAAATGGCCATTGGTATGCCCACTCGAGACGAAAAGCACTTGATGATCTTGCAGAGGAAATTCGATTCCAATAGCTTACAACCAAAGCCAATTTTAGATGAGACAGATGTGGAATTGCGAATGAATCGAGAGAGGCAATTGCAGAGAAATACATTTGACCGTATTGATAATCATTTACATTTTGACGATGATGGAAATCCTCAGTAGAGAAAATTTGTAAATATGTTGATTTTTTGTAAATTTTCATTATTGTAAACATGCCTCGAAACATAAAGTTTACATTTTTCAATCTCTTGATGCTTGTTTGACAAGTCAAACTATAAATTACATCCATAGATAGCAAACAATTCCATCGAAATTGTTTGAAAACATTCTTGGCATATCAAGAACTATTGATTTAATATTTTGTTCCAAGCAAATCATTAGCCAGTTCATTTTTAGTCTAACTTTTATGACAAACATCCACTTCTAAAAAGTCTCGGTTCTCGTAATAGATGGATCAATGGATCTAGAATCGATCTTGAATAATAGCATAAGAATACAATTTCTTTTCCAAGATCGTTATGAAACAATAGCACCCTACCATTGACTTCGTCCAATGTCCAGTAAATTCCTAACGGAAGTACGGTTATACAGTGAACCAGTATGTTTAGTCCGAGGGTAACGGAGAAATGATATTTTTGGGCGAATGACTGTTTCGTTTTCAAGCTGGTGCTGCTTGGAGTTTTGTAGATATTTATTTGAGCTGGTAAAATCTTCAGTTTGATGGAATCATTTTGGTGCAATTTCTTCTGTCTGACTGCCACACGCAAAATGCAAGAGTATGCAAATATGTTGATAAAAAATAAAATAAAAACGAAAACTAGCTGAGCCAATGATATGCTTTTTATGTAAAATGGCTGGTAATAGAGAAATATCCACTTGAAACAAGTAAAAATACAAACCGTAGACCAAATTCCGAAAATGATTTCCTTCAATCTTCGTGGTGTTAAAAGCATTTTATATTGTAACGGATTTCGAATCGCGTGATATTGCAGCCAAATGCACCCGCTGTAGCTCACCATGCTAATTAGCAATGGGCCAATGAGCAATGTTTTCAAAACCAATAGTTCACCCGTAGAACTACCGACCAAGGCTGATACATTAAGTACGATCAAAATGATACCGACTAGCAAATCCGTTACCGCTAAATTGGCGACAAACGAGTACCGTTTACATTTTAACACGTTTCTTTTATTGAATAGCAAACCCAAGAATATCGTGTTAAATAATACGCAGAATCCAGCCAAAGTAAGTTTCAAGGCGTGAATGGATTTAGGAACATGCAAGTTTTCATCCAAGCATGAAACATCAATTGTTGTGCAATTAATGAATAAATGCGCCATCAGTCTTTACAGTGGGAGCAGACACTGGAAATAATTGTCGAAGAAGTCACATTATGAAACAGTGCCACAGAAGACCTCTCTGATTAACTAGTGCACTGAATCATCAAATTCAAACAATCAACTTTGAAGTAAGTGACGCTATCTGTACCCCGCACATCAATCGCCTATTTTCTCTTATTTGCCTGGAACAGGAAGACACCTCATGCAAGGTCCACCTGGGTTCGAACTCAGTTCGATAGAGTGGCAAGCGACATTCCACTAAGCCAATCTATCATATACTACTGTTTGTAAGATATATTTAAATTTTTTCAAATTCAAATGATGCTCCATAGTTTGAGCTTGGAATCGATATACAAGCTGGATAAACGACTGTCCATAGTTTCGTAAAACAGTAATCGACTTAATGTATTGCTCAGAGTGGAACATGAGAATCCAGTTCGATGGATATTTCAATCGTTTCAAAACATAAAAATTTTACATTGGTTTGTTTTGACAAGAATGAATCTCATGAATGAGATTGTCAATTGGGGAATTGAGAATCCGATGCTTGGTAAATAGTGGTCTCATATATCCAGCTTGTTTTGGAAAATTGTTCTTTAGTGAAACGCATACAAATCTTTTTTAATGAATACCAGATTTTTGACAGAATTTTAATAATTATAAATGCTAAGTGTCGACATAAATCACTTCTTGATAAATTTGGATTCTCTGTATAAATGAATCAACGGATCCCAAATGGATCTCGAATAATAGCAAACGAATACAATCTGTTTTTGTAAACAGTTGTGAAACAGGATATTGCCCCTGTTGATTTCGTTTTCCGTCCAATAAATGATCAGGGGCAAAATTGTGAAACATTGCATAGCCAAGCTCATTCCAAGCGTAACCGCGAAATAGTATTTATTCGAAAATGTCGAATTACCAAATGTCGAAAATGTCGAATTCAACGACACCTTGGAAACTTGTTGATTGGAAGCCAATTGATATTCGAAAGAGTTGATAGTCCTCAATCTTTTTTGTTTTACAGCAATCCATAGAATGTAAAAATATGCTAACGTGTTTATGAAAAACAACGTGATAAAAAGACACAATTCAATGAGAGTAATGAAAATATATTGAACTGATCCGAAATAAACCAAGATCCATTTCATGCACGTGTGCATATACACAGTGATCCACAATATGCAAACAATTTGCTTCAATCTTGTCATAGACAGTCGAATTTTGTAATGCAACGGGTTACGGATTGCATGATATTGCAGCCATATACAACCCGTATAACTGAAATGGTTTATCATTATGGCCCCCGTCACGGAAGCTTCGAAAAATAAAATTACAAATCTGGGAGTGTTGAGCAGCGATAATACTGATAAGGCCATCAAAATCATTCCCATCACTAAATCGGTGGCTGATAAATTGACGATGAAAAAATATTTTTTCCATTTTAACAGCGAACGTTTGCGATAAAGTAAAAACAAAAACAACGTATTTAAAACCAAATTGATGGTAGCGATCAGAATTTTTGTGATAAGAACTGATTGGGGTATCACAAAATCGCTGATGCATGACGTCCCATTGACAGAACAGTTAGTGAAATAGTCAACCATTGTTGAACAACGGTGCCTAGCTATTTTACGTTTCGGGATTCAGTTTATGCTAACGAGAGAAAAAACTTTTCATACCAAGTCCGGTTGAAATTTTTGCGAGGCATTCTAGATTACGTTCGATCGAATAATCTCCAAGTGTAATATTTATTCTGCACTTTAATCAAACACAACGTCGAATGAATTGAAAAAGTCTGATGAAAACTAAACCGTACGTCACATAAAGGCAATTAGAAATATGATGACTGGAAGAGAGTAATAAAAAGAATTAAAGCCTAAAGTACAATTCAGATTTTTTACAGAAATACGACAGTCCATGTCCATTTCCATCAGTTCGAATTCAACTGCGCTGACGAAAATTTGTGCAGTTTGTTTGGTTTGGGTTTGGTTGTTTTGATGCAGTTGAACTTGAAGACGATTTTGAGGTTGCAGTTGGTGTACTGTAGTTTTTGTTGTAGTTTGACTCTTCATTGTCGATGTCGATGACTTTGTTGTCGATGCTATGGCTAGATCTGGATGTACAACAAAGGAAGGTCAATCACAGATTATCATAATGATGTAGGCTGGGCTTTTACTTTTTAAGCTAGCCAGCTACACTTCCGGAATCTACATAACTCTGATTGGATGAGCCAAGGACTCGGCGGGCACAAAGGTCCTAAATTAGTAAGTGACTATAGTTGAGGGACCTATAGCTAAGATGACAATAACAGCGGTAAACTAGGTCAGCGATTTTACCAAGGCGATCAAACTTTCCTTGAGGATAAGCTACAAAAAGGGCGTACCTGAAGACTTGTCCAGCGACAACGACTAGCTGACGATACTTAAAGGGTGTAGCGGCGGTTGGCGCTCAAGTACGATGAAGACTATATCGAGTTTTCCAAATGTAGTTGAAGTATAATTTGAACGATTTTTAATCACAAATAACAATGATCGCTTGATGGCTCACTGAGAATAAAAGACAACGTAAGAGAAAAGAATATGTTGACTCGAATATTTGTTGATTTGAATATGTAGATAAAAATGCATAAATTCTAATGTCACAGAAAAGACCAACGATTCCAATGAAACAAAGACCAGAAAACACATAATAAAACTGGATTATTAAAAATACACTGTAAATTGCATGTGCCACTTCCCAGGCCATCTAGCTGAGGGACAGGTGCATAAGGGGTGTCCAAGATGTATCTGACACTTTACACTGCAAGCTGCTGTGTGCGTTGTAAAGTAGTTGGAATTGCGTC
>JAQGBA010001685.1:0-12951 GCA_034698125.1 Prionchulus punctatus | reverse complement strand
ACCCCCCCCTAAATCGGAAAATTTTGGAGCTTTTTTCAAAAAATTTTTTGCACAATACGTTTCCTTACACTAATAACACTTTACACTAACACTTTACACTGAATGATGTCATCTTTGCTCGACCCCCCCCCCCCACCCGATTGTTGATACTGCTATAATGCTGCTCGGCCATTTCATATTTCGATACAGTCAATAAACTTGCAAAACTGATGAACTAATAGCTAACAAAAACACTGGAACACTGGATTTAGTATTCGAAAACATTTTGAATTGTTTAACAAATAAACAGTTTCATTCTTTTTCTGAAAGGCGACTTTATTGTAAAGTTGTAATAGTTATTGCAGACCTTGCTAAATTGGGCAAGCCAGTAACGAACCTAAGTTTCAGAAGTATAATCGCATGAAACGCAATAATGATGGTGTTAATGGTTTTCCGAAAGTGCAAATGATCAAAGATATTGTATTTAAAGCATATTGCAAAAAAAAAATGCATGTGCACGTTATGCATGAAGAACTAACTTCAGGTACTGAAATCGGTCATTAATGTTGCAATGGCAGGTTGGTTTCATGCTGATCTTTGACAAATCAATTTACCGTGATCTCCCATGTTGTAGAGTTCGATATGACAAGTAAATAGCCATAATGCGTATGTAGCCACTCGACCCTCTGTGACCACAAACATGGCACACAAGGGTTAGCTCCCTAAGGTACTGATTTATTACAAAGATAGTACAAAATATCACAATCGTTTGGGGGCTCTTGATTGCCCCCTTGGAGGTTCCCTGGAATGACGGCCTGTATTTGAGAGCCTGAAAGAACACAATCCTATTCCTATTACATAAGAAATTCTGTGACGAGAGATAAAAGGTAATATTATATTAACATAACTCATATCACTCTTAATATCTTAATACAGACTTGTAATCGTTAAATTTATTCATTTGGCATGGTGCAGTCCTATATTTTAACTGATTTTAATTTGTAGAAGTTTCCATAGATTTTTATTTTATTCAGCCAATACCATACCAAAAGAATGAAATTACTCAAATACTGTCTAAATGAACTTGAAAAAAGACTGAATTCAGATATAATCTAACTTAGATAATATCTGGTTCAGAATAAAACGAGTTTTCTCCAGCTACCAAGCCCGGCGGGAAATATTTATGCTGCAACATACGCTTTAATAGTAAATTACATTGAATACAATAAGAAAAGACTTACTATTTCTGTATTTGGATCTGTACCATTATTGGCAACATAAACAATGACAACTTCCGATTTTCTATTGCAGCAGTTGAAATTGTAGCACAAGAACGCTGCCGTTACGATGCTAAGAATGGCTTAAAATGTGACGGAAGTTATAAAATTATTGGACAGAATGTTATTTTAGTCACGCTTACCGTGAATCAGAGACAGGAAAAGAAGAAGAATGTGAAGGAACAGACTAACTAAAGACCTCAGATAACTCGTGCCGTACTCAACGTAAGCGTAATCGTGTCGAAAATAAGCCGGCAGATGTATGATCTTGGCGATTGAAATAATAACCAAAACACCATCAGCCGCAGAAGCAATGATGCAAAGAACGAGATAAGCTATCATGAAACGCTGGCGTGCTTGTGAAACTTTGAGCAGTGTCACAAAGCCAATGATAGCCGACGCTATACCAACAATACCAACCCATATGGATGTACCATACGGGCACGTAGAGTAATCCAAAGATGTGCAGGACACACCCAATAAAAATAAGTTGATTGCTATGCAAATTTTGACAAAGACCATGGCGATAAGAAATTTCAGCATTTTAATTTTCGGATTTTCAACTTGGATATTGGATTGATTGGGGATACCGTAAACATAATTATAGCCGCTGTCTGTACGTTGAACGAATTCAAATCTGCTATACGGATCTCCCATACTGTTGGAGCAGAATTTTTGTTTCAAACTTACACGCCGACTTTTGAGCGCCGCAAACTTGAAAACAAACTTGCTGCCATTTGTTCGTCTATTATGTGAAAGTTTGAAAATTCAAAAAACACCTTCAGTTTTCGATGTTTTATAATAAAACGGTTTATCAAAGTTAGTGAAAACTTTTCGATTTGATAAAAAAATGCGATCATTTGTTAGCCATCTCTTTTGATCCTAGGGTACCAGAAAATTTAGCTGCCAAAAACTATAGTTTTGCTTGCAGACCGTGTGAAACTGTTCACTTCAGCTTCTGAGTTACTATCGATAATTTTTCACTAGTTATTTGAACGCAGTTTGTCTACTTACAATAAATTTTTATCTGATGATGAATCACAAAAACCATGAGATTTAACAACAATTAACAACAAGTGCCTATATTGATTCATTCAGTGCAATTAATTTGCAACCGTCTTCAATTTCAGAAGATACTTCGCTAAGATGCCGCTGTCATTATCAAGCTCAGCAACTAAAAATTGCATGTGGAATATGCATGAAGATGAAGTACGCAGTTACTTTTTAACTAATTACTGCGGCAACTGTATTGCGACGAAATTTTCATCAGTTCAAAGACTTTAGACAGTTTTCAAATTAAATGTATTATGCAAAGAAAGAAACATGATATACCGCGTAATCGCAGAAAAATTTAATGCGACGATTATAAACAGCTCATGCGAGTGTAGATTTCATAATTTAATTTTGTCATATATGGATTTAGAGAAATTAAATTTCAGGAAGATATTTAATAAAAGGTTTCCGATTTCGAATTTTCAACATTTGTCAAATTTCATATGTCTTTCAGGGATAAAAAGCAAAAGAATGTTCACTGTTTTATTTTTTTTCTCCCTTTTCCGGCATAATGTTCTCAATTATTATTGCTTCACAACTTGACGAAAAATTGATTTAATTTAAAATTGAACTTTTTTTATTGATTCTTTATTCATCCTGTTGACTGATTTTAGTTTCACGAAGACAACTCAACATTGAAACATTATAGGACGTACTTTTCGACAAATATTGACAGAATTATTAATGTCAGAATGAGAAAATTCTAAAATTTATTATCTCAGGGAAATGAATTTTTTCCTACAAGTTTGAAGATTGCAGACTCAAAAAATGGCTTCATTGGTTAAAGTCGATCGTCAACTTAAATTTTCATCGGTTATAAATCCTTATTTGATGTTCGCAACACTTATCGGCCTCAATCCTTTAAAATTTCAACAAAATTCGGGAAATTTGTTCAACATGGTTAATTTTCTTCGATTATTATGGAGCTTCGTATTAATCATTATGTTTCTATATGCAATATACGCGCAATCTGTTTTATTTATTTCTTTGGTCGGCGTGGCCGAGGTTTCGGCTTTCGCTAAATTTTCGATCGTTAAAATACTCGTATACAGTGAATGCCTAATAAATATAGTTTCCAGCCCATTTCGATTTCAAAACATTTCAAACCTAGTTTCCAAACTGGACAACGACTTGTATCAATTGATAAAAACCCGCAAATTCGTCAATATTAGTACAGCGATTATGTCTGTATCGCTGTCTATAGGGCTTGTTATAATAGGCGCAGCAGTTTATTTCACTGTAAGTGGTGTAGGTACTGTATTCGAGAAAATTAGTGCGATAGCGGAATATTCTGCAATGATATTATCTTTTCATGTATCGTTGGCCGCTCCGATGATGGCATCACTTATGGCCGTGGCCATAGGCGAACACTTTTCAACAATTGAAAATGTTTTAAAAATGAATACGAACGGCGAGAAAAGTTTTGTTATAGCTCGGAAAGCGTACTTCGATGCGGCCGATTTAGTCGTGGCTGTCGATAATTGTTTCTCTACAATAACCTTCATCAACACTTTATTATCCATCGGGGTTACGGTGGTTTCCACATATACAATATACAGTTCGCTGAAATTTATGCTTCACATCGATATTAAAGCCGATTTAATAGCTATGGTTTATTATCTCACGCTTTATTTGTTTTTATGTTGTTTCGACATTTTTGTATTAGCCGGATTATTTTTGGCAACAATTCCTGCTGTGAATATGTTCGAAAACGTAAGCGGTATTTTAAGCTGGAGGTGTGCTATTAAAAAGTCTTTTGTATTTTTCAGTCAAGAGCTATTCGACAAGAACTTTGGTCAATTTATTACAAAAATTTACAACCCGACTTTCGGGTCCGAATTATGTTTTGTTTCATTGTCATATAATTAGTCATTGATACTTTCAAATAGTTTCATTCTAGGTTCATCTTTGGATTGCAAAAACAATGGACCGCGATTGGGGATTGAGCGCTGGTAAAATATTTTTGATCGATCGCAGTACCATTGCAACAGTAAATCAAATTTGACTATTTTGATTGCAATGCTTCCAGCAATTCTTTTTTCAGCTATTGAGTCTGATATTAACAGCGACTTTGCTTCTTTCTCAAGTTGCAAAGGAAATCGACGGCGATTGCAACTGTCCAATGAAAACCAATTGCACATATTAATTAGCATTAATTAAAAATTAAATTTTCTGATATAATAAGACGTTGTTCACACATACCTGTATTTTAACTTTTTGTCATTTTTTCCATCATTTTTGTAGTTAGTCACAACACTAAGGGGACGATCAAAGTAGGAACAGCAGACATAAAGAAGGAGACAGGATCCGCAGGTTCAATAAATTTTATATCATTGGTATAAAGGTTTTCTTGTGCGGCGCTGAAAATCTCGAAAAATTTGTTGTTTATTTTGTAAGTTTTTGATTCAAACCGAGGTCGATCCAGATTTATTTATTTTATCCGACAAATATTGGTTCGTGCAAAAATGTCAAACAACAAATTTTTCGAGGTTTTCAGCGCCGCACAAGAAAATCTTTATGCCAATGATATAAAATGTATTGAACCTGCGGATCAGGTCTCCTTCTTTATGTCTTCTGTTCCTACTGTGATTTTCCCCTTTGTGTTGAGACTAACTGTAATTATCGTGAAAAAACAGCTTTAATAAAGTGCAAACAGCACTGTGCACGTGATTTCAGTATATTGAAACCTTGATAACTGAGTGGGCCTTGACACGAAAACACAACCTCCATACAATCGGAAAACTACTAAATTTGTTTAAAAATTTCAAAATTTAGCGCTGCATTTTGTAATGAAAGCGATCGTTTACCGCAAAAATACATATGCCACGCGGATGTTACGCGGAACATGCAGATTTTTAGCTTTTCCCGTTTATCCAGCTGATAAGCGTACGAAAAATGCTTCCGCCACCAAGATAACTGCAGTGGCGATTGATTTTCCTTACCTTTTTTTGATTTCAATTAAAATTTGCTCGCATTAGTCGAGTAATTGACAATTAAAATGCATATCCGTTTGTAATTGGAGCGAAAAAACTTATTGTAAAACTTTTTTTATCTGTTTTTGTCTGTAAAGTTTTTGGATTTTGTTTAATATGGCTCAAAATTTGTAAATTCGTAATGGGGCTAAAATTTCGCCTCGTCTCGGTGATCGTCGTGGCGTTTTTATTAAACATAACATTCGTCAGTCCGTTGAATAAAACTGTGTTAAAGTAATTATTATGAAACAAAAAAACGACCCGTTTCGAAATTGAATTAGGTGTAAAATTCGTTTTATATTTAAGGGAACAAGTGCTAGAAATGTTTCATCATGCTTATTGGTCATATATGGTACGAATTTCGACGTTTTCTTTTTTTTTGCTCATTTAGCTATCAATTAATGGCCGATTTCTTGTTTATTTACAGAAGTACGCCTATCCTGCGGACGAACTAATGCCACTTACCTGCCAAGGACGGTACAGGGGCGTCACACCTTGCCGAGGGGACGTGGATGACGCTTTGGGAAAGTATGAACACAGTTTGACCGCTAGCCAGTGCCATTTTTTTGTTTTGCGACGCGTTTTTCTTGGTTTTAGTTTTTCCTTAACGTTAATCGACACTTTGGACACGTTAGCAGTAAAAACGAGTTTCCCGTGTTTATTCTTGTTTTCAAACGCTTTAGCAATCCTTACAGGTTGTCGGCGACTACGACGAATTCGAATCGGCTGTGAAATTGGTTGTGGAAAACGTCAGTTTCGATACTGACGTCGTCGTTTCCGTGTTCGAAACTAATATAAGAGTAGTCGGCGGTCTGCTGAGCGGACATCTGATGGCCAAAGTCCTGCAGAACTCGTTCGAAACGAGATTAACGTGGTACACGGATCAACTATTGCGCATGGCTCAGGATATAGCTTACAGACTGTTGCCAGCGTTCAACACAACGAGCGGCATGCCTTATCCTCGAGTAAGCTGTAGTTGCATAGCTAGCGCAATTATAAGCTAAAAAGTGGTCTGGATAGTTCATTGGTCAGTGACTATAGTTGGTCAGTGACTATAGTTGCTCAGTGATTATAGTTGTTGGATGAGTATAGGTGTTAATTATTTAATGACAAAACGTCTCTGTTGTTTTACAAGATTGATGGCAACAGACCTTTAAAAACAAGTTTTTTGAGCTGTGTTTCGTTATTGTGTGCCTCTTCCATGACAACTAATGCATTTTTATTGTTCAAGATCAACTTGAAGTACGGGTTGGACGGATCGGCGATTTTCTTGAAAAACTATCAGGACACGTGCACCGCGTGCGCGGGTACCATGATTTTAGAATTCGCCGCCTTGAGCCGATTGACCGGCGACGGTATATTCGAGGAGAAGGCGAGGCGAGCCATGGATTTCCTATGGCAACAACGTCACAGAACGAGCGATCTAATGGGGACTGTGTTAAATGTACATAACGGCGATTGGGTTCGGAGAGGTAAAACAGCTTTAGACAGTGAGAAAATTTGTTTTACATTGCACGTAACTTTGTTTTTTTACGTTTTAGACAGTGGAGTCGGCGCTGGCATCGACTCTTATTATGAATATTGTTTAAAAGCATACATTTTGTTAGGCGATGAATCATATTTGCACCGATTTAATAAAGTAGCGAGTTAAAAAGTGATTCGATCAATTAATGGTTAGTAAAGTAACTCGATTTGTTTTCAGCATTATTCAGCTGTAATGAAATACGTTAGCCAAGGTCCGGTACTAATCGACGTTCACATGCACAATCCAACTGTAGCATCCAAAACCTTCATGGATTCGCTATTAGCCTTTTGGCCCGGTTTACAAGTAATTTTATTTTTTCCTGTGCCACTAGCTGTTTTATAGTTCATTTGCAACTATCATTGATATTTTGTTTGACTTAGTTGTAGACAGTGGCATTTTTTTATTTTCAGGTATTGAAAGGCGACTTGAAGCCGGCGATTGAAATGCACGAAATGCTGTACCAAGTCGTACAGAAACATCTCTTTCTGCCCGAGGCGTTCACGCACGACTTTCAAGTTCACTGGGGCCAAAATCCGTTGCGACCGGAATTCGTCGAGAGCACTTACTTTTTGTACAAAGTGCGAGCATTTATTTTTTTTATATTCGTTTATTCATATTTAACGTTTATTTTCAGGCAACGAAAGATCCGCATTATTTGGAAGTCGGGAAAGAAATTGTCGACAGTCTAAACAAATACGTTCGAGTTAAATGCGGATTCGCAGGCGTCAAAGATGTTCGAACGTTAACCCATGAAGATAGGTAGGTGTCTAGCTAGCGAGAGTAACCAGCAAATATAGTCACTGATGAGCTTGCAACTGTAGTCTAACTATAGTTGCGAATGAACAAACACCTATAGACCCTGGACTACCATGGACGAGAGTCGGTAACGCTCCATAACCCTCCTATTGCCGTTGGCGATTTTGACAAGTTTTTCAAAAAAGTTAGAATTTTGGAATAAAATTCCTAAAAAATCGAATTTTTGGCAGATTGCTCACTTTAATATTTTTACGCATTGCTGGGTCGCTGGCGACCCAACGGCAATAGGAGGGTTAAACGATGGTGCAAAATGATCGCCGAAAATGGCTCTATCGAACTGCATGCACCTCCTGATCAAAAACGGATGAATAAAACGAAAGAAGCAGTCAAAACAGCAAAGCGATTGATTACAGGCAAAAAACGAGTCACTGTCCGAAAATTAGCCAGTAAAACCGGAATATCGATAGGAACTGCTCAAACGATATTGACATCCCTACAAAATTCGAAAAGAACCAAAATTAACTGACGATCAGAAAAAAAATCGAATGAAGTTTTATCATTATGTCAAAAACAATTTCAAAAAAAATGATCGCGAAAAAATCCTTTTTTCGGATGAAAAAAGATTCAACATCGATGGCGTCTACAATTCTCAAAATGACCGAATATGGGCAGTAAATCGTGCTGAAGCCGATGGGAAAGGTGGCGTTCATCAAAAACGAAAATTTCCGGCTGGGGTGATGGTTTGGTTAGCTGCATGCACAAAAGGCCTTAGTCCCTTGGTTATCATCGAAAAAGGAACGATCGATCAACACGTTTACATTGAAAAAATTCTTCCTGTAGCGAGACGATATGGGAATAAGGTGTTTGGCAACAGTTGGATGTACCAACAAGATGGCGCTACTTGTCATACGGCTCGAACATCAGTCGAATGGTGCAGTGAAAACTTGCCCAAATTTATTGGAAAAGATCGAATTCGCCCGATTTAAACCCGTTGGATTACTGCGTATGGAACGAATTCGTTCAGGCAATTAATTGGAACCAAGTGACATCGAAACCAACTTTAATTAAAGAATTGAAAGCAGCAAAAAAACGAATTAATCAGGATGCAATTGTAGAAAGTTGTGACAGTTGGTATAGATGGTTGTATCACATGTATAAATTGAACGGTGCTTATTTAGTGAAAAACAAAAAATAAATTGTATAGAGGAGGCCTTGCTGATTATTCTAAAAAAAAATTTTTCAAGATTTCACAAAATTGAATTTTTGGTGCAACATTTTATTAGAGTATCATTATTTGTTGAACACCCGTTATGCTGGCACAGTGTATCCAACGGTTCAAAAAGCTAAGGATAACGGAGCTATTACGTTGAATTACGGAAAATTTATTCAAACAGTGATAAATTTCTTCTTAATAGCATTCAGCATTTTTTTAATCATCAAATTGGTGTTCTTTTGCTTCCGCAAACGAGAAGCTGAATCAACCGATTGGCCGTGTCCAAAGTGTATGGAGATGGTAAAAGAAGGAGCCATACGATGTCCTCATTGTATGGCGGAACCAATCGACTTAAATGGTTTGCGACCTAAAATGTAACAAAATGTTATATAAAATGTTCTGTAATTGTAATAAATGTTATTTATAAACAAGGTTTTGTTGTTGAAGCGGACAGTCTTTTTAGACGGTGACGTCAGTAAGCTAGGGAAGCAGAGTGTCTGTCAGCTTAACTAGCAAGCGAAATTAATGTAAAAAAAACTTCGATTCGGGTTTCGGTCTCGTTTCGGTTTTGGTCGCCTCACTTGGAAATCGAAAACCGCTTAGTTCATTGCTCCTTGCAGTAATTTAATTACGCGTCCGATGTCGGTTGGAGGAAAAAAACGGCGTGTACAAGTTGAAGAGACGCCATAGTTGAAGTTTTTCCGAAAGTGGATATCGCTCATCTGCAGCAAAAGGGGCGTATCTGTCTTTTTCATGTTTTTGAGATAGAAGGGTTTGAAGTTTTCGTTTTGCATACAAGTTATATGCAATGTGCTTTTTGCAAAAGCTGTCAAAAACTCAATATTGAAGCTACAGATACGCGTTTTTTGCGTTCTGGTGTGTGTATCTCCATATCGGAAAAAAGTGCAGATACACCCCTTTTGCTGCAGATGAGCGATATGTAAGTCTTGCAACGCCGTTTTGCTGAAAAAGTATAATATTTTCAATTATGTTAAATACAATGACATAATCATGATTGTTATTTTTGTAAATTACAACTGAGATGATTGAATGTCAATGTCAGCTCATACTGATAAAACAGCAATTGATGTGCAAAAGATTGAACATTTAAAACTAAACAGTCAGTTATTTGTCAAAACAGGGTTGTCTTTTTGGAATTTTATTTTAAATTAATAAGTCTTTTTTTGGTTGACAAAAAGAGAACGAATGAGACACAAAAAATACAAAACAACCACCCTACGAACAATACCATACATCCAAATATAATACCTAAATATAGATTAAGGTATATATATAGATGTGACGAATTACAAATCATTTAACGAGACATAACATTACAAAACCACTACAATGTATAAAAATACATGACAATCCAAATATAATGCTTAGAAACATATTATAGATATGAATATAGATATAAATGATCAATGACAGTCATATAAATATTTACAACAATACAATACAAATTAAATATATCAAGTAACAAAGTGACCAAATAGCATACTTATGCAAAATTTACATTAAGTGTTACATTGTTGGGGTGACGGGGGTAACATATAAAACATTGGTGATGACAAAATTCGTGAATGGTAGGACTAAGAAAAAGTTATGAAAACCAAAAAAGATTATCACTGGCAAAACTGCAGTAACTCACTCAAGAGTAATGGTAGGATTTTTTCAATGATGGAAGTTTTATGCTTTCAGTAAAGAGCCACTTCTTTCAGTGTTCTTTATTTTCACCAGTGATCCAAAACGTTAGCTGCTCACCTTTGTCCTTGTAAAGAGTCGGTCGATCGCTCTTTAGTTGGAGTACTGTATGGCTTGAAAGTTGATGAAAAATTCCCTTGCAAATTGTATCGAAACCAAAGTTGTTCCTTTAATCAAGGTTCAACACACAAGATATATGAGAAGTTTCACAGTTGACAGATCTAGAGAAACTCTGACAAACTAACAAAACGAGTCAAATTTATAGTATCTTTCAGCGGACTAGGTCTGTTCTTTAGGCCTTTCCACAAACTCTAATAAAAAGTCGCTTTCTCAATAATGATAATGATGATGATAATGATATCATGAATAAGTCCTTCATAAAAAACAGATTATAAGATGTTTCACGAGTTTCTAACAGTTTTTCTAGAATTCCGGAATAACAAGCAGAAACTCTATTTTAAAATTATTTTAAAGTTATTTCGAAAGTTACTCAATGAGTCAGCTTTACAGTATGCTAAAAGCATCTTCGTTACACCTTGTAATAATGTAAATTTTTTGAAAACATTTAAAAAAACTAAATAAGTATGTTTTGCATACTTTCATTGTGATCACTCCACGCTCCTCAGAAACATACCCGCCAAGTTCATCCAGCAATTTCTTGCAATCCAAACTGCAATGAATTTTCAACACTGAAAAACAAAAAAGAATAATGTAAACAAGAAGAAAAGTTAAATGGCACGGTGTTCACCTCTGTTTGGGTCGGATAACTGATGTTCTACTGTCCAAGCTTGCAATCTAACCCTGTTTATAAGACGCACACTAGATTTAGTTGGAGCATTTCAACTCCATTTGTTTTATAATTGTACTCACTTATAAGTAGAGACTGGAATTTTACGTGCAGCAGGTAATTTTTTTTAAAGCTGATATACTTATAAAAATGCAAAAAATGCATAAACCATACTGTTTTGAAGCTCTACAACACGTTTTTGTAGCACGTAAATGTAATTGGAGCTTTTGCACATAAATGCACGTAAATGTAGCATTTGCACATAAATGCATGTAACAGATGGTTTTTGCTTATTATTTTTAAAAGATTACAGCAAAAATTATTCCTGATCTTGATCTACTTTATTATTGATATCAACATAAAACAATTTAGGATTTTTCTATGAACTACTGTAGTTGTTTTTGAATGGTATATACTTCGAAAGCTTCGCTTTGAATGCTGTTTACCTGAGAAAAGCATAAAGTTATTTCAAAATGCCGAAAGTTTCTTCCTCTAAATTGAAAACATTGGCAAGACAATGATTGATTTTATCTGCTGATTTTATCGTCATGGATGGTTCGATTTTGAAGTGTGATATTTGCAATGTTCCGATAAAGATTGATGAGAAACACCAAAGACAGCAAATACATCAACATATAAATGCGGTACGTCATGGTGAACTGATTGCCAAATCAAAGCCTACTTCCTCCAAACAGAGCTTTATCGGCGAATCATTTCAGAAGGCTGAAGCAGAATCAATTGCATGCAAACAATTTGAACTGGATTTAACCCTTTAAACGATATGGACATAATATTACGTTCATCCTATTTGAATTTGCCGCCTTGCTATACTACTATACATACGTACCATTGTATGGTATCAAAATTTAGCTACAAGAGTTGCGCATTTTACTCACTAAATGTCGCTTTTGTACTGTGCGTGTACGCTCCCTGGCGATTTTTATGCGCATCGCGGTCGCATCAACAAGACAAAAAAGCAACAGCAATGGCAGCATCCGCGTGAGGTGCTGGCGACGGCCAAAAACACACTATAAAACGGAATTTTCGCGAAAGTGAAAGTGTTTTGGAAAGCTCAGAGGATGAGGATTATGACCAAGTGATGAATCTGACTTCTGTAGTGATTCGGAGGACCCCAGTGACTCGGAAAGTGAAGAAAGTGAACCCAAAATTGATGTGAACTCATTTCGGCAATGGTGCAAAGTTTCTTCTTCAACATCTGCTCCACCCCGATTCAAATTCATAGGAAATTCCATGCTTTGAAGTATATCACACAAAAAAAAATTTTTAAAATCAGACCACCAGAAGATAAGAAAACCTTTTATGAAGTTCACAAGGCGAGTGCATGCAAAATAAACAAAATAAATGTATCACTTGAAGGGTTAACAACTGCTTTGACTCAAAGTGTTATTCCCTTATTCAAGCTGAATTCAATGCCGCTGAAAAATCTTCCTGACAAGTATACGAAACGGAAAATTCCAGATGAAAGCACGCTGAGAAAAAATTACATCAAGCACATATGTACAGCTACAATTTCAAAAATTAAAGAAAAAATCGGCGACAGTCCCGTCTGTTTCCTGTTGGACAAAACAACTGACGCATTGCAGTGGTTTGTTTTGAATGTTCTTGTTACTCCTTTAAATGGTACGCCAACAAAGCCAATGCTGCTAAAAATGTATGTTTTA
>JAQGBA010001684.1:0-12963 GCA_034698125.1 Prionchulus punctatus | reverse complement strand
AATTGGTCTCATAGTGGCTGGTGTTGTGATTCTGATTCTAATCATACTTCTCATTGTTTATTGCATTTATCGGAACAAAAGATCAGGAACTTACAAATTATGGACGTGATTGAAGGAAGGTCTGTAATACTCTAGTTTCTTAGCGACCACACACGAAACCTCCTAACACATCTATCACAATCACACCTAAAGGTTATAACCTTACCACTATCACTGGCACAACTTCTATCACTCACTACCACGTTCACTGCTGCTACCAATACCACTACCATTACCATTAACTAACACTAACAACCAACACTAACGGTAACACTGTTACCTCCGCTACTGTTACCATTACCACTTCCACCTCTAATATGCGGGTTTTAAAGGGTGAGTGAAGCAGTGGCAGTACGCTAGCTCCTGACTCTACCGGCCTGAGTTCAAATCCCTATGTAGATCATAACAACCAAAACTTATAGATAACAAGTTCAAAAACAAGCTGTTGTCACGTTCCGTCAGGCTTGTTAACTGATGGTTTTTTACTGAAGCATAGCCATCCTTGGTTCACCCACAGCTATTGTATTACTGATTAATGCACCTGTCCTTGAGCTACTCCAGTTCCCTTGGTACAAAAGCGACTATATTGAATCTGCATTCACACGAGCTTCTTACCAGTTGAACAGAATCTTTGTTTGTCTTAAAAAACTTGTTTTTATTTTTAATAAAAGATGTTTGATCACGTTACTATGCAATAAGAAGACAGTGGACAATAAATCATAAAAACAAGCACATTAAAAATTTGTCCACTTTTGTCTTTCACTCAAATTCTTTTGGTTTCGCAATCAAGCTCGTCCTGAAATGGCCAGAGGCATTTTTGCATTTTTAACAGGTACTTTTTAATCAGTAAAAAAATACAACAGTAATAGCTGATACAACAGTCAGAATTTTTGAAAACGGCATACTGTAGGTTTTTTACTCTAGCTTGGGCAGGGCGTTGTTTCTTCGCATTTGAGTCCTCATCTTTTCTTCCAAAGCTCCGGTTTCTAATTCATGAATAATACGGGCATCCGCACTGTCCACTCGGTGCGTTTCCATATCTTCTATAGTTGGCGTATGACCATGATCATCGACAAACTCTTCAACAACTACAACAACAGTCTCTGTGTTTTTGGCGGGCTCATCAGCATGTGTGCTTCCGTTCTTGTTCTTTGGTTGGAAACGTTTCTTCACTTTCTCAGTCAATTTCTTTGTCATTGACTTTAACGTTGTGAACAGTGTTAAGCCTGTGGTTCCGATGAATCCGAGGATAACACCAATTGTACCAGCAACATCGCCTGTAAATCCAAACAAATTTCTAAATAAATCGAAAAGCGTTCTTCAATAATTCATACTTATCATTCCAATTTGATTATAAGTCAAAAATTGAGATATCTTTGTGATCGCTAAATCTTTGAAGTAAATATTAAATGTAACAATGTTGGAACTGAAAAAAAATTCAAGCAATTAATGGCACTAACTGTGAGTGTAACAAGCTAACACGTTTTATCACCTGTAAAACTGATCATCTATTGATAAAGCAGCTTGATAAGCTGTACAATCGGTTATCAACTTATCATATGCTTGCCTCCACATATTTGAATGATTCTGAAGCAAAGTTGTAAAATCAACAATGAACTTTTGAGCCTGGGCAACGCAATCTGCTGTTGCATCAGTGGCATTAGATGACCCCAAGAGCTCTTTGTTTGCCAACGAAAGTAAATTGGGGTCTGTTGCGTTTTTGAGCAATACCATGCGTTGGACAAAGTTGTCCAAGGAAATTCTGCTGTTCAGCAACTGAGTGCGAACTCTTGTAAAATGGTCCTGAATCAGATTAATATTGTATATATTTATTTGGTACGGTATTTATATTTATATTGTATATGTCTGTATTGTACAAGTCAACATCTGTATCATTATCTGTATCTGCACCTGCACCTGCACCTGCACTCCTGCACCTGCACCTGCATCTGTATCTGTATCTGTACCTATAGCTGTATATATACCGTATCTGTATATGTATATGGTTCTGTATCAATATTAGTATATCAATATCAATATCAATCAATCAATATTAGTATCTATGTACAGTATGTACATATCAGTGTCTGTAGCAGTTTTAGTTTGCGCATTTATATCTTATCAGTATCTAATAAAATGAATAATGCTACCTTAAATTGTATTTGTATAACCTAATTGCAAACATCTTCTTGCTGTATTCAGATTGCTGTGTCGAACTTACGAACCTGCAATGTAATCCAATAATCTTTATAGTTTGCAACCAAATCAGATGAAAAGGTCGCACGATCCAAGGTATCACTATCATCCAGGTACCTTTTACATTCATTTTCAATTTGTCGGTATTCATAATCGTCGAATGTAAGAACTTGCTCTGAAGAAACTTTGCTGTAAAACTGTAGTTCGTCGGTTTTGTATGCGTCAACGACCATTAGTAAGTTTTGGTAAGCTAGCAGGCTAGATGAATAATTGTTGTAATAGTCATTCACAACATTAGCAGCAGTCTGCAGACTCGCAGTGCAAGCGAACATTTTTTGTTCACTGGATGATAGAACAGATTTCAATGATGAGATATCAAAAGTCGAATTGGCCATCGTCGATAAGGCGCTCTGAAAGTCACTGGTCAATGGAATCAAACAGTTTTTGGAAGAGTTGACTGTATTTTGAGTCAATGTCGAATATGAAGAAGCGTTAGCCATAAACAAATCCGTTTGAGAGTATGAACTGACATTCGAAGCAATGGCATCCAGATTGACAATGTAGGATTGGTACACCGTGTTGTAGCCTGTCATGCTGCCCTGAATCTGTGACAACAGTTGAGCTGACGCGAGTTTGTCCGCGTTGTATTTAGCCATGAAGACGGTATCATTTTGTAGTTCTGGATTTTGTAATAAGCTACTACTGTCTTGCTGAACTGTATCCCTTGCTGACTGATACTGATCCAAGCTCGGAAACAGGATGTAAGTATAGTTGAATGATGCATCGAGACTTTGAGCCATTTGTTGTGAGATGGTCAGCGAATTTCTCAGCGTCGTTGGCTGTTTAGCTGCTAACACGTCGGCTACCATAATTTTCGAACTTTGCTTCCACGAAAATTCGTTAGTATAGCAGGGCAAGTTCTTTGGAAGTCTAGTGTTGAGTTCTTGAAATGTGGGTCCAATTACAGGTTCCAAACTGTCGTTAGCTATAGCCGAATATGCAACGAGCAGACTAGACACAAGCTGGTTGAACGCAGCTTTGGTTTGGGCCTCATATTTGGATCGTGTGCCAACTGCCTTCATATAATCGTTGCTCATATTGGTCTTCTGTTCCAGACTAAGAACATCGATGACTCGTTCTACTGATATCTGCGAATATGATAGTAGCATGCTGAAGTCCTGAGATGTGCACGCCTCCGGACATTGATCCGTCGCTAGCTGTACAGGAGTGGACATGGAACTGGTCACGCAAAAAATCTGCTGTTCGGCAGAACACAATGTAACATTCGCCATGGCTCCTTTCTCGTCGGGCATGTTGTACGGCTTGCAGCTGCAATTGTTAACAATTTGCAAGAATTTCACTTCCATCCGACAAGCGGCGTAAGAATATTTCGAATAGAGTTTAAGGCTAGCTTTCGGGTCGCATTGTCCCTTGTCCTCCTTCGACAGCTTCGTAGTCTTTTGGTATTTGATTCCGATGGACGTTTGAAATCCAGGCGGTGAATCAAAACCAACTTGTGTAACAAGAGGAGTGTCACTCTTGCTATACAATGCCAACTTGGCTCCGACTGTTGTTTCGCTTCCCTTGATGTTTTCATAGGTTGCAATGTTTAACATAATGGTGAGACCACTAGTAGATCCTACAAAACAAATAAAAGGATATCTAAGCCATCAACTGAGTGGGGATATAATCATACCAGAGTAAGAGACATTTGGAAGTTTCTCTGGTTTAAATCTGTAACATACACCGTAATCCGATATCACTGCTTCTATATCGTTATCGGGTGAACAATAGGTGCCATCTGGCCATGTGCATCTGAAAACGATATCGTATGCATCGATAACAATCTGGAGGTCAGCGAACAATAACAGTAATCCTGAGGTCAAGGATAAGAAATGCAGTTGATGAACAATGAAAAAGAACTGGTTTCAATGAGTTGAATGAACTTAAGGTCAATGAATAATGAACATTGGCTGGTAAGCAATGATGTGACATGACATATGGAATCAGAAGAACATAGTCTGAGGTCAGCGGACAATCAATTTTACTGAATAACTGGTAAGGATCCAAAGGTCACTCTGCGCTTGACATATGCAAACAATGAAACGTTGTCAGTGAGTAAAAGCATATGTGAAAGTCCACAGGAAACGGGACAAAATTACGAAAATATTAAAATTAAAGTAACTCTTGTCCCAAAACAATAGCTTTATTTTTAAGTAATGTATTTATTTTAATAAGAGCCAGGGCTATTTATTTTATTTGGACGAAAGGTACATTCTTTTGTATAAAATAACTTTTGATAATTTATTTTTTGTTAAAACTGTTATTCCACAACGCTATTTTTAATGACCCCTTTTTGATTTTTCAGGTTCATAAGTAATGAATCATGACAAATTAGCAATTATAATTCTTAGCGAGATTCACGGAATAAAATAAAAGCATTCAGATTATTATATAAATACTAAAAATATCTTAAATTTGACTTTGAAATTGAGAACGAAAAATTTGTCCCCTTTTTTGTTATTCTGCAACGTTTTTTTTAGGAGCCTATAACAGAACAAGTAAATCGATATTGGATGCAGTTATACAGCGTCAAAAAATCCTTAATGTCTGTTAATCAAAATCCAATCATTAATTTTTTTTATCACAGCTTTATTTATATCTAACTTACACTCTGAAGACAAAAAACATGGAAATATTGAAATATTTTCGATATGGACCACATATGTGAAGGCAGTGACTTCACAATGAAAGAACAGCGTCATGCCTGATCAGATAATCGGTTAATGGGATGATTGTTTGATCAGATCATTGGATGACCGAATGATCAGATGATCGAAAGATCGGATGACCGGATGATCAGATCAGATGATCCAGATTTGGTTAACACCAGATGAAAATATCTTTCAGATTTTTATTAAGATCAGAAGATTGATTCAGATTTAGTTCGATCAATTTGAGCCCATTGAATACAAACCTAATCAGATGAATGATAATGAATAGAAGCGATCCACGGTCCACACATGCGAACAATCAAAGTACCAATAAATGAAAATTTTTTTTCAATGCTCTTACCCTAAGATGAAATCACTTTTTTGTTGACTTGCTCGCAAATAAAAATCCGTCATGTTTTGTTTATTTGCGGTATCTCTATCTGTAATATATGCCGCATAAGTTGAATTATCTTTGTAGTTGTAGTAATTGATCAGGCTTAAGACTTCAGGATATTCAGCAACGGCAGATATTCTTGAAAATACCAAATCATTATCACTTAGTCAATGAGTCATTGCGCTTGTAGGAAAAAATCTTTTACTGTAATGGCTTAGTATTGCAAAGAACAATTCCTGGAAACATTAAGCTTTCGGGATAACTGTATTCGGTGCTGACTTGCACTGGATTTTTGATGTAACTGTTGATTTTGCCGTACAATTGCCACAGCAGCAAGGCTGTGGCGATAATTAATACGACAAAGCTAAGCGTGCTAAAATTTATTAATGGCTTCAAATACTTTTCACACTAGTGAACCAAGTTTCTTTTACTTTAAGCAATAGTCCACTGGCTTTTCAACGTAATGAATGATCCTTTTCATCTTAGCTCTTCTTTTATTTTCCTTTGGCTTATTGTCCACACCATCCACCGGAGGAAGATCCTTTTCATCTTTCTTCGGATGATTCTTCTTATCGTACTCCTCAATTTTTTGAACGCTAGACACGAAATTGCTGGTGGCATTTCGGCTAGCGTCCAACAATTTATACCACTGATCACCCATGATTGGTTCTTTTGGGGAAATACCCTGGTGTTATTAGTAAATTTCCAACTCGTCGACAAAACAGTTCTTTCAAATCCGATCTCATAACATTTGAAGCTAACTAACTCGAATCGGATTTAAATTTCATATACATCATGGTTACCATGGCGAATGGAGGGACGACTAAAGAACCTCGACTACGTACCTGGCAGTTTATGTAATTTGTCGTCAAGGTGCGTGTTGATCATCTCCATAGCAGGCCTTATTGAGATTCCTTGTAAACGTTCAATTGATATAAAAAGGGTTCGAGCAAAACTTCACAGAAGCTTTTTTTGTTGCTCTGACCAAACAAAGGGTTACATGTACATAACTGATTCTGTCCTTCCCTCTCAAGCAAACCTTAATCACTAGCTAATAATTGTTATTGCGACGTATTACTGAGCGAGGAGCTCGTCTAGACTATAGACTTTAACTTTATAGCACATTATGCCTTGAGTAATGAATAATTTTCCATAATAGTTGATAGAATGTTTCCAATTGTTTGCTCAACATTATCAGTCTTATCATTAGTTTTTTAATGGGAGAAATATGGAGAAAAATAATTGTGAATGAAAAATATAAATTGGTTTCATTATTAGTACCAGTATAGATTGATATCAGTGTCGACATCGGAATCTGTACCATTATTGTTATCATTATTATCATCAGATCAGTATCAGTATTGGTATCGGCATCAGTTACTGTATCTTATTTGCGGTATCGTATCGGTATCGGAATCGATATCGGTATCGGTATCAGTATCGGTATCGGTATCCAGATCACTATCGGCATCCGTTTCTGTATGTTATTTGCTATCAGGATCAGGATTGATTTCTTCGAGATTTATTCAATTAAACTAAGTATCTGAAGGTTGTATTATTTAATCAACGTTGAACAAAAAACAAATTTCATTTAGAATTGATAAAAACGTAATCCCTGATGAATCTTTTGCTAGCCCATAATTAGGAAGGCAAATTTGAGCACACGATTGGCATACAGCACCTGAAAGTGGAAACTTATTTGACAAAATAATGTTATCATATATCAAAAATAACATTGTGGACATGAACCATAATTACCATTTTTATAATTAACTCTTTCTACGTAAATGTAGCGTACAGGACATATGTCAGGTAAACTTCTATTATCGCCAATTTTGTAACTATAACCCCAGTCTTTTTCAATAAGTATTGCTCTTGGACGCTGAATGTAATATTGTGTGATTGAAATTGAAATCTTGTTCAAAATAGTAACACACTTACTAGAGAAGTTCGTCTAGCTGCTGATTCTAAACTTTCATCGTCTGGAAGTATGGTTTCATTTAATTGCGTAAGAAAACACCACGGATATTGCGGCAGCTTGTGGACGATCCATTTCTAAAAAAGTTCCAAATTTTTTCAATTCGGACTTGTCCTGCATATTCAAGACTTTCAATTGTGTATAAGCATTAACATGTGTACATCTTGTAATTGCAGTAGTTGTACTTGCAGTAACTGCACTTGCAGCAGTCGCACTTGCAGTAGTTGCACTTGTACTTGCAGCAGTTCGTGTACTACCAACATTGTACTTGCAGTACTTGTACTTGTAGTACTTGTACTTTCAGCTCTTGTTAATTGCAGCGCTTGTAATTGCAGTAGTTGCAACACTTGCAGCACTTGCAGTGCTTGAAACACTAGCAGCATTTGCATTAGTTGCATCATTTTCAGCACTTGCACTTGCAACAAACCATACCCTGTCAAAATATAGAGTAGTTTTGAGATTTGATAAAAACCTGGGACTGTCGAGGTCGAACGTGGGAGTAGAACTTTCCATATTTAAATATATATTATGAACAATGTTTTGATCCAGTACGTCGTACCAGCTAATGGAAAATATGTCGGAGCGCTTTCTGAATCGATGTATCAGCGAAGCGCAGATCGATGCTGATAAGAATACGCCGAGTGTTATAATCACAATCATTTTTACTTTCCTGTTACCCAATGGACAAGAGACGCGAGATCGTTTGGCAGGAATTTTTGCAGGAATTATTGCACTTGTAGACTTGGATACGCTTGCGGCGCTTGAAGAATCGAATGAAGTTTCCTGAAATCGATTTTGGTCACGAACCGATGGCAAAATTGCAGAATATCTGACGGGAATATGAATGTTCCGAGTCGAATACCAATTCGAGTCATCTTCACTGATAACCAACAGCTGACAATCGGTTCCGGAATCAATCAATAAATCGGTGATTTCTTTGTGATTTAGCGATGTTACATTGATGTTATTGACTGCCACTAATAAAATTCCGGCTGTCAGACCACACCTTTCAGCAGGACTGCTGGAATCTATAGTTCCAATGAATGGTCCTTTTTTCTTATCCACAAACAATTTAAAGCCGAAATCCTCGTCCACTGTCGATTTCCTCAAATTGCACAACGATGGCAACGGCTGATCATTCGTCAGCGAAGTCGACTTGCTGTCATGATCATCAATCAAATCTCGCCACGAATTTCGTACGGTTTGAAATTCTGACTGGAAACT
The DNA here is from genome assembly GCA_034698125.1 of Prionchulus punctatus. Classification (NCBI taxonomy): domain Eukaryota; kingdom Metazoa; phylum Nematoda; class Enoplea; order Mononchida; family Mononchidae; genus Prionchulus; species Prionchulus punctatus. The sequence goes on along the minus strand of JAQGBA010001684.1, from coordinate 4,418 downwards.
AGCATTATGCATGAAAAAAGAGTCCTAGCCAACACGGAATGAAAAACAAATTAGAAACTCGGTAGAAAAATAAACAAAAACGACAACAATATTTGCAGCCAATGCCGAAGTGTTGTCATTTGTACACGAAGTAGGCGCAAATGTAAAACGTAAAACTGGTTCGAAAATGTTACCGAAAATCTCGTGCTTCACGAGATCTACAGTTGAAAGACTGTCCAATTTTCACAAAACTAGTTTATGTTTGTAAGTCGGTTCGATTTCGTGCACAAAAAAACAAAAATATTGTTTGGATTTACTACTGTATATATTTGTTCAATATCGAATTCAATTACAAAAAAACCTGTGAAAATAAATCAGCCATTCTTGAAACACTAATTAATTAGGTGTAAGAGTGAACGATAAAAATCTCAATGAATAATCATATCCCAGCCAATCCGACCAATACAGCCCGTCATAAAATTGACCCACTGGCTTGTAATGTCCAGTTCTATAGTAGAAGCCAGTGGGCAGCGAGTAAGCGCAATAATTGTACCACCAACCAGCCTGAAAAAAAATGTCGGTTTTGAAATGTTTACAGTAATTTTTCACTTGGAAACGGGCTAAGAATCGATTTTATAGACTTTGCAGCCATTTTGAACTTCAAATTGTAGACTTCACAGTCATTTAGCACTTACTTTTTGATGAGCCACACATTGATGAGGATCTGGTCTGTCCTTGGTGTAAAATTCCTGACCGTTGTGTTGCCACATGTCGTCGGGTAACGTACCGCTGAATCCTCCGATACGCAAGGTGTACTTCGGATATGGATCCAGTGAAAACAAAGAGTATCTGGCCGTCAAGGTTCGACCTGTCCAGTCCTGCGCCACAACATTCAAAACTCGTTGACCTTGACTGACGAATTTGATAATGTTATCGAGTCCGATGAAATAGTCTGTGTGCGGACTACCGAATCCGAGCCGATAGTCGTACCAGCCTCGGGCGAAATTTTCAATGCCATAAAATCTGGCGTAAGGTACACAATAAGTCGCTGGCTAGCTAGGGAAAAAGTCTAGAGGCTGTTACCTGTAAAGTATAGTTACACCACTTTGGGTTACTGTATTATTACAAAAAACTAATGTCTTGTTCTTTCGGTGGACCGACAAATGTAACGGGTACACTCCTGGTGTTCTGTAACCGTTGTCGAATAGTTCTTGGCAACCTGCAAAAATGTGCACTGTCAAACCACTTACCGAGCACTTTCCCAAAACTTTATTACTTTTATACTTTCCATCGGTAATTTTTACATCCTTCGGATCTCCGAACGGTTCACGAAGTCGACCGAAGGAAGCTGCGAAGGTACAACTCAAAATTGTGAAGAAAAACAATATTTTTGAACGATTGAGTTTCATATTTTGTGAATGTCCAATAAAAGCAGCAAAGCTTGCTCGCCACGGAAAATTTGTTTTCTAAAAAGCTAGACTAGCTTTTGCTGATAAGACATCACGATGCTGAACGTATTTGCGAATAATATGTAAACACGGTACAAACATCATTAGTCAGAGCAATAAAACGAACAGAGCGCTTGGAACCATGACAGGGTTTTGTTTGAATGAATTCATACCAGGAGCGAGGCAAGAGCCGACCCCCACCATCATCCAGAGGACAGCTCCAATGCTTCAGGAGATGTCATCAGCCACTGAAGCAAAAGAACCTTATAAATTTTTCATTAATAAGCTGTGCCTGGCTATGCCTGGCTATGCTGGTCGTGTCTGTTCCTTGATATGCTATGGTGATGTGTTAGATGTTTGTGGTGCGCTGTTAGATGATGTGCTACAGAATTGCGAATGCTGCACATTGCGGAAATCAACAATGATTTCGATCTCTATTTTTTAACTTTCGAGCTAAATTGAACTTTTAGACAGTGATTGATTTCGTTTCGCTTGAAATGATCCTGCTAAAACTAAAGTTGACTTTCTCAACTTTTTGGCCCCTCACTCATTTTTTAAAACATTTCATCAACAGGATCTTGTTGAGCATTGTCAGCAGAACAATGAAACAAGTTTCGGCGCTCGACAATAACTTAATTCCGGTTAACTGCCTTAGTCAGGCTAAACGATTTTACATTTCTATATAAGTTTTAGCCAACTATAGTTTCATTTTAACTATTGTATCCCGTTTACAAGTTTTGAAAACAGTTATATGTATTTTGGATAGTTTCCGCCTTAGCCATGACGAAAAATTTGTTTTTGGCACTGTTTATGGCGTGCATTGGAACAAGTATACTTGTTAGCTACATCTATGTCATAGCAGCTTATTGCTCTGGCAACTATAGTACAATGCCAACTATAGGTCCTAGGGCGACTATAGTCCAAGGGCAACTGTAGTCAAAGGGCGACCGACTATAGTCCAATGGCAACTATAGTTCAAGGGCAACTATAGTCCAAGAGAAACTACTTCAATGATAACTGTAGACCAGGGGACCATTTCATTTTTCAGCCTATGGACTTTGGTGCTACTATTGCCCAAGTACATTGAAAGGAGATTGCAAGGATTCCACTCAAGAACTGACAGAGAACTGGAACATCGAAAACGTTTGCTTCAAAGATTTTTACACTGACAGAGGTGCTCCGACCAGTTAACCATAGTTGACCATACACTTTTTTTGTTTTTCACCACCCATTTCTTTCTAATTCAGATGGCAAGGTAATATACTCGAAAGGTGCCCGAGGTGCCGGATCCACTTCGCTCTTTGAAAAACGAAAATTCAAAGATGGATGCGAACCTGGATTTGTGGACGGTCACAACGGCACGAAGTGCATTTGCACAGTGACTTTCTGCAATTCTTCACCGAATTACAAAATGAGATCTTTCTGGGCGTTCAACGTTTTCATTGTCAACTTGCTTGTCGTTTATCTTTTTTTGTAAATTTTTAATAGCTAATCTCCATTCAGGTCTTCGGGTTATCGATATGTTTTACCTGTCGAACTTTTAAAGTCAGAAAGTATAAATGTCTAGTCGACAAATGGACAATTAACAGACAAAACTGGACAAAAAAAACGGTATTCTCTTTTCATCTGCTGACGCCCATTTTTGTAATGGATTTTGTGCCTTGTTGCCTTTGCTTTGCCTTTTGTATTGAGCACTTTGTCAAGTGGAACCTGCATAAAAACTAGTCGACTTATCCGTTTGTAAAATATATTAAAATAAATCATTAAATATACGGGTTACAAAATTCGAATCGAAAAGATGATGAGGTGCAATAAAATATAAAATTCTGTGTTTATGCAAATAATGAAGAGCTGCAAAAATTTGCAAGTGCATGCACTAAGAAACATGCATAGATGTTTTATAGTGAACTTTCAAAGTTGACGAATGTCTCGGATTCATTTAGCGAATGAGGGTCTTGAAGAAAGAAAGTGACCATCTGTGGAGTCGAGCCAAGGGTATCATGTGACATGTTTCTTATTTTGTTCCATGTGTGACCACGTGATAAAGAGAAATATGCAAACAAACAAAAGCACATGAAAATACGTGATGTGAAAAATATGGAAATAAGTATTGTTAATTTGTTCTTACTTGAACTAAAGTATAAACCTGAACAAAGAATGTTTCAATTACTTTTGATCCGTCTTTCAATTTTTGCTACTTTAAGAATGTTGACTAAACAACACTAATTGCTTTGAAGATTGTCTGTAAATTCCATAGCAACTAAGCCTTTAATAGCAGGTGCACGAATTAACTAGAAATTGAACCGAAAACGGCGTATTGCGTTGGCACGTTTATTTCGAACCAGCCAGTCCATTCTTTCATCTCTATTCAACATGAATTCCACAAACGTTACTGGTCAGTCCCATTTATTAGAAGATCCTTCAGTATTTTTGCTTTACTTAGTCTCTGTCGAAAACGCCATCGGATTCGTAGCCGATGTTGTTCTTATCACTTTGACTGCAATCAAAAAGGATCTGAGAGAAAAAGTTACCAATTGGTTCCTCAACTGTATGGCTGTAACATGTATGTTCTTGAGCCTCACTAATACAGTGGCGCCTTTGGCAGGAACAATTTGGATGAGCGGCGACTATCCGGTACATTGTTTCCTATTCGGATCGTTAAAATATTTCTTAATACTCGGATGTTATGCGTGGCCTCCGATAATCGCCTTTAATCGTTATACAGGAATGTGCAAATCCCAACTTACCTATCAGGTACTGTCTTAAAGCAAGCTCAGGAAAATATCTGGCTGACACATAGTTAGGACAAGATGATTTTTTGTTTCAAATTTACCAAATACCGCAGCACTGTTGTTACAAAGTCTCGACGACAACACGCCGTAGCGCGCAAACAAATTAATACATGAAAATCTGTTTTTTTAGATTTGGTTCAGTAGTTGGCGATCTGCATTAATTTGTATCGGAGTGTGGTTTCTACAGTTCCTCATTGTA
>JAQGBA010001683.1:0-12965 GCA_034698125.1 Prionchulus punctatus | reverse complement strand
AAAAATATTTTTGATAAGTTGTTTCTGTGAGCTGCTATAGGCGTCTGTCAGGACTTATGGAGTGACCCTCGTATATTCAGCGGCGAATATGAATCTGATTATTAAGCGTCGCAAAAAAGCGCGCTACACTTTTATTGTGCGGCACGAAAACAAACTTTCGGCCAATGAAGACTTGTTTGAATCGAGTTCCAATCGTGCAATTTTCACGATGTTTCGTCGAAAAGTTATTTTTAACAACCGCTATCAAGCCAGTTCTAAGCACATCTTATGTAAACTATGTACTTTGCAACGTCCCGTTAAAACCGATAGGCCTAAAACTTACGATTCTACTTTCGTCGAATCTCAATGGTACGATTGGTGGAAACGAAACAATTTCTTCGCCGATAGAGGCGACCGAGCAGCAAAAGAACTGTCGAAAAAAGATTACATGATTTGTTTGCCTCCGCCGAATATAACTGGGAATCTGCACATAGGTCACGCGCTGACAGTCGCAATTGAGGATACAATTGCCAGATGGTAAAGCAAATTAAGTGCATTGCGCAATGAACTATCGAGCTACTTTCACGTTTTTTGTAATTGATCAGGCGAAGAATGGCAGGTGACAATGTCGTTTGGGTTCCCGGTTTTGATCACGCTGGCATAGCTACTCAGTTAGTCGTCGAAAGAAGACTTATGAATTTAAAAAATATCTCTCGAATTAGTTTAACTAGAGATGAATTTGTCAGCCATTGTGAACTGTGGAAGGACGATAAAATTACCGAAATTAGTCATCAACTGGAAAAATTAGGCGCATCACTCGACTGGAATCGTAGCTACTATACCATGGACGATGTACGTTTTCAGAAGAATGCTTTTTTAACAAGTTGTGTGTGTCCAATTCATGCTGATTATAGAAGTTTTCGAACGCGGTTTATAGAGCTTTTGAGATTCTATATGATCAAAATTTGATAACTCGGTCTCGGAGACTCGTCAACTGGTCGCCATACTTAAAATCGACTCTGTCCGACATTGAAATCGAACATAAGAAAATTGACGAACCACAAAATATCCGACTACCCGGCAGGCAGGATCCAGTATCTGTCGGTTGGATGTACCTCGTGAACTATGAATTAGTGAATGACGATGGAAAATTTGTTACAGTTGCAACAACTCGTCCTGAAACAATTCCTGCCGACGTTGCAATTGCAGTTCATCCGGATGATCCTCGTTACGGATCTCTCGTTGGAAGCATGGTTCGAAATCCATTAGTGCCATCTCGTATCATGAAAATAATTTCTGACGTTAAAGTTAGTTAAATTGAGTTATTTGATCAAAAATGATTCAAAAATGATTTATGATCAAATTAATATATATCATTAGGTCGATCAAAATCTCGGTACTGGAGCTTTAAAAGTTACCCCCGGTCACGATTGGAACGATTACGAAATTGGTTTGCGACATAATCTTCAATCTGACATAAACATTTTTAGTGACGATGGTCGTTGTTCTGTGAACGCTGGAATTCCGGAACTAAACAATTTAGATCGTTTTATTGCGAGGGAAAAGGTGTTAGAAATTTTAGCATTAAAAAATTTATTGAAAGACAAAATTGTCCATTCAACTTCGATTCCTGTTTGCGGCCGTACCGGCGACATTATTGAACCTATGATGAAGGATCAATGGTTTTTGAAAGTTAAAAGTCTAGCTCAAAAAGTTTTAGACAGCTTGGACCAGAAAAAAATAAACATCGTTCCCCCGTTCCACGAACATCAAATGAGGTAAAAATGTGAAGCGTGAAAGTTCATTTGACTCGTTACTTTTACACTAAGGTAAACTGATTTCATTAAGGAACAACCAGGCTAAGTCATGAAATATCAGATATTTTGTCTCACCGAAAAACTGAAAATGTACTTCACTTAAGAACGGTTAACCGGTTTGCAGGCTTTGGCTGAACGATTCAAGAGATTGGTGCATCAGTCGACAACTTTTGTGGGGCCATCGAATTCCAATATTCCGAATATTGTTTGCAAATTGTGACACTTCCGAGTTCATCGTCGCCAAAAATGAACTTGACGCTACAAAGATAATTTCTACCCGTTTTCCTAACAAAAAAGTTAGTTCGATAAAACCAGAAACAGACGTTTTGGACACGTGGTTTTCTTCATCTTTGATTCCTTTGGTCGTAAATGATTGGCCGAATTGCTCTAGTTTACCATCCAGCTATCCGTTAAGCATTATGGAGACCGGATACGATATATTAACATTTTGGGTTACACGAATGGCCATGATGTGCATCCATTTTACCGGTGAAGTGCCTTTTAAGGTTTCTTAATTTTTGTCCACCACTTTTGGAGTGTTTTTCGTTCGGAACGACTTATGATCTGTTTTGTTTGTTATCTGTAGGAAATTTTGCTTCACGGTATTGTACGCGATGCTCATGGAAGAAAAATGAGCAAATCATTAGGAAATGTAATTGATCCAATGGATGTCATTGAAGGCAAGTCTTTAGATGATTTGAACAAACGTTTGGACGCATCCGATTTCAATGCGGATGAAAAGCTATTAGCTAAAAAAGGAATGAAAGCTAATTTCCAAAAAGGTATTATGAAATGTGGTGCAGACGCTTTAAGATATTCGCTACTGACAAACGACATTAAAGGTAAAAACAATTTATCGGTTTCACTCGAAACGTTTTCCAAATATTTCATTTAGACCATTCGATTAACGTTTACATGTCGCAAATTGAAACGCACAGCCACTTTTGCAACAAAATTTGGCAAGGTTATAATTTTATGAAACCTGTTTTGGCCCTTGCTGAATACAAATCGTTTTCATCGAAAGACGTGCGTCGAATTTCCTGAAAGCTTGTGAAAAAGTTGATCAATCTTTTCCGATTTATAGGATCCAGATTTTACCGCGCTAACTAACGAAGACTTGTGGATATTGAGTAGACTTTCTTACATGGTAAACCAAACGATTAATGGATTCAATAATAGGGAATTTACCGTTTCAACTCATTCCATGTTCCAATTTTGGTGTCGAGAATTTTGCGACGTTTATTTAGTAATTGGTCGTCAATTTCTGAAATCGAAACACGTTTGATTTGTAATACATTCTTGAGGAATGGTCGAAAGAAACTATTTGGACAAATAACATGCATCAATTGCATCAAATTGGACGAGTATTTAGAACAGTGATCGATGTGTATCTTCGTACTATGGCACCAATAATGCCATTTCTTTCTGAAGAAATACATTCGGATTTACCGTTTGTTAAAAAAAATGATTCGATTCACCAAAAAGATTTTCCTGTGTGTGAAGAAGAAGTAGGCAAAAAGAAAGATCGTTGGTCTCCAATTTCATGTTAAATTGTTTTTCGTTTAGCTTCCTTTTTCGACACCTTTGTTGGATCGACATATGCAAAAAGTGCAAACTATTGTGCATGCTGTTCGATCATTAAAAGTGGAATTCGGTCTCCCATTGAAGACCGAATTGAACGGTATACAACTGTGTTATGTTTGGACAACGAGTTACGATTGACTTTTGTTATTTTTAAGGTGTTCTGGTGTGTGATTCTGAAACATTATCAGCTGTAGTTACTTTTTCGAAACTGCTCAAGAAATCAACGCATTTAACAGTAAAATTGGTTCATGAAAAGGAATTTTCTTTGGACAACTTCGACTCAAGTTCTTCCGTTTCGACTTCAATCGGTGCTAATATTCAACTTTTTTTAGAAATTCAGGTAAAAACGTTCCACGTTTTTCTATTTTCGCAAGATTTTTTTGCTCTTACAGAAAGCTGAACGTACCACGGTTGCTGAAAGTTTACAGAAACAATTAATGAAGAAACAGAAAAGTGTTGCTCAGTTAAATTCCAAAGCACGTCATCTCTCGAAAATCAGTGAAAAACGACAACAAATTAATACTTTCGATCCAACTCCTCAACTTGAAAATTTGCAAAAAGAAATTGACAGATTACAGAAAATGATCGTCAGCATTAAAAATTGATCGAAGTTTAATGTTTGTTAGATTTTGATCATATAAATTAGTTAGGAAGAACAAGCGGCATCAAAAGATGTTCAGTATTTTCGTTTACTAGTAAAAAAATGTAAAACTCAGTAATGAAAAAGAAAGACAACTAATAATCATTAATAATACAAAAAATCGTATTAACACACGTGGATCTCATATTGTCCTCTATTGTTCGCTTTCGTCTGCGTCCGATTCTTTTCCCGATTCAGCGCCACTTTCTTCTTTTTTTTCTTCTTTCTTTGCATCTTTCTTATCTTCTTTATCTTTGCTTTCTTTGCCCTATTTGACTTTTGCTTCTTCGAGGAATTGAAGGGGATATACTTGACGACGTGGTTCTTTCGGCACCATTGGGGTTTTCCAAAATTGAACTGGATTTTCTGGACGACCTTCGGGTGCGACTGATCCTAGAATGACGACACGTTCGCGTAGCGGAAGTTTCGGACCATCCTTGCATGATTTAGCTGTTACCTAAGACAAGTAAAGGAACAAAAAGTAATTCACAATACAGAGTTCATAGTAATAACATTTACAGTAATTGTTGCTTTTTCTTTCGGTTTCATGTATCCATAGCCGGGCTGAAGTCGAACTAATTTCGGTGCGGTGATTTTCAACTTGAATGCCACAGTCTGATCGGTACCATTCGTGACGACCAATTCTTGCTTTCATTCCGTATCGTATGAACCGTATGAGCCGATGAACGTTAACCCGTCGCCTTTCGGAAGTTCAATCTTCTTCAGAATTTTCTTGTCGTCGATAACCACGATCAGACGTTTAACGAATGCAGAACACAATTGAAGAAACTGGCGGAGCAATTTGCGCACACGACCGCACAACAAGACAACACCAATGTTAAATGAATTCATAAAATGTACGACTTGCATTATTAGTTTGCTGTAAAAGTTGCAATAATAAATACCGCATTTTTGCACAAAAGTAAAACGAAATCTATAAAACATATTTTAGCGAGCTATTTTATTAGTTTAATTACGATTCCCTGTTTTTATTGGTAAATGACAGCACAAATTATAAAGTCACTTTGACATTCTTCTTAGACACGTGAATCAACATAAAAATGAAGAAAAAACAACATTTTGGTTGCATTTGATTTAAATAACAAGTAAAAATCAACAATTATCTCCAAAAGAACATAAAAAGAGTTCTAATTGACATTGGTTCCAAAATTATTGCATCGGTGTCGATATCAATTTTAGTTGGGCTCTCAAAATCACCGCTCAAAAGCATTTCGATACAGTCTTTTATCCGTTTTCTTTGCTATAAAGGTTGAAACCGTTCGACTTGCATCTTGAAAATAGTTTTCAAGACGAACTAGGACGAGATTTTTATCCACATTTTGCAAGGATAGTAAATGAACACCGTGAAAATGAGTAAATGGCGCTGAAAATATGTTTACTGCGTTTTCTAATTGTGTACTTCAGGCGTATGTTCTTTAACATTCGAAGAGTCGGAAAACATGAGAAAAGGTGCGAGACTGAGTTTTTTTAATATCAAATTTTGATCATATAGAATCTCAAAAGCTCTATAAATCGCGTTCGAAAACTTCTATAATCAGCATAAATTTGAAAACACACAACTTGTTAAAAAAAGCATTTATCTGAAAACGTACATCGTCCATGATATAGTAGCTACCCGGCATGTTCCAGTATAACTTTTGAATTTCAGTACAGTACAGTACAGTATAGCGTTAAAAATTTTTTTCCAGTACAGTATGCAGTACAGTATACTCGTGAAAATTTTTACCAGTATAATTCCAGTACAGTACACAAACAGTATAATATCAAAAGCTTTTTACTGTGCATGGTATGCATTCATAAGAGCGAGCCTTCGTTCGTAGCGGTGAGTCTAAAATTATGACTGCCACAGTATATGTGCAGATTCCCCACTTCTATTAGTAGGACGTCGAAGTACAATGGACGTTCGGACCTATTGATAATACGTAAGTGCCGAATTTTTATGGATCAAAGTTCTTCGACATTTTTCATTTTTGAAGGCAAAGAAAAGAAGTAATAACACGATTTGCTTCAGAAATTATAAATGGTGTTACATTTTTTACTGACGCAAATGGGCGAGAAATGATAGAGCGCAAGGACGCAAAAAACAACTGAAATACGGTGCAGAGTGTTTATCTCAAGAATAGCACGATTATGTTTCATTTTAGACAGGTTTTAGGTCAACTGAACTCCCGGAATTTCCAATCGGAGCAGCTTATTATCCGCTAACCAATATGATTACAATCAAGTAAGTTTGCTTTTCCTTATCCTGTTGTTTAAAATTGATTCAATTTCGATCTTAGGATGAAAGTACTAAGTTTATGATTGTTACCGACAGAGCAATGGATTGCATTTGCAAAAACTTGCATAATGGATCACTTGAGTTATTAGTAAGAAACGTGAAACGTGTATGATTTGAATAAAGACGTGACAATTTTTTTATTCACTCGCTTAGCTTAATCCTATAGTTATGGGTGACGACGGTGCTGGAATGGGCGAAGGTCTAACAGAAAAAGAATCCGATGGAAAGCCAATTTTCGCGTTTCGGACTATCGAATATTGCACAACCACATTTAGACCCAGAAGATACTCCTGAAAACTGTTTCGGAAAAAAAGACCTGCTTCACGATACGTTTAACCTTTTATGCGTGATAAACGAAAACAGGGGAACGCATTTTTACAACTTTTTCAAATCTATCTACGAATAAACATTTCAGCTTTCTTAAAAACAAAAGAGATATAACCGGGCTTAAAACACGTAAAAAACTAGACAACAATAATAAAATAAAATTCACAAAAAGGGTAAAAACAGATAAAAAATTAAAAGAAAACAATGCAGAAGTTTGACATTAATAAGCTGCTTCACGAAACAGATTCACGGTGAGCTCGGTTGCACTTCGAGAGAAATATTTGCCGTTGCCGACTGATTGCACGCAACGAAAGTTCCTTGAGCAACAGCTTCGATAATATCTAACAACAGTTCACGGCTCAAAGATTGTAATTTCGGATTTCGTGCGATTTTCGAAAAATCATTAACGATCAACTTTAACGCGTGACGCTTCATTTCGTTAGCCTGAATTTTGTCCGCCGCTTCCAAAACGTCGAGCACATTATCTTGTTTGATGTTCGTTTCTAAATTCTCCTTGCAATACGCCTAAAATAAACCGAAAGTATTTTTTATAGCTTATCATTGAAAAAAACCAGCAAAAACAACGGATTACCTGCAGACGATTGTTGGTAAAAACATAAAACGGTGGTGCACCTAATAAATACAGCGAATCTTCGGGGGGCATCGACGTGCAACCGTAATAAATGTAACAAAGAAGCGAGCGAAACGCTTGTGGAGAAGGTTTCACATCGCCCAGCGAAACGTTTACCGTATTACTTTCCGGCATCCAAGAACGAAACATCGCCTCGAAATAGCCAGATCTGGCCGCTAAAATTACCTGAAAGAATAAAGGCCTAGGAAAAATACGAAATCTAAATCGACTGCTCAAGTACGAACTTTATGCACAGGAAACGTCGCGTCTTGACAAATTAATGTAACGTCGCAAAATTCCGAACCGGCTCCTTGTTCCAAAAATGCTTTCATATCGTCGACTAACGTACAACCTTCAGCAACGACTGCATTATTTTCTGGAGCCGATTTCATCGTAGGCGATTGTCGTCTACGAATAATTTCGACCATCAAAGGTTGTTCCAGAATTTCGAATTCCTGACAAGAAAAGATTTCACGAAGAAATTTTCTCGTTCGACGAATAAACTTGAAACTATCTTTTACATACTTTGCTCATTACAATATTATTGTAATTGCCTTCGCGGACGACGAATTTCAAACAATATTCTTTAATGTCGTTCAAATTTAATCGAGAAGCGTTTTGCAGCGCAACTAAAACGTTTCTCAAAACGATCATCGATTCCAAATATTGAACGCACAAATTTTCCAATCTGAAACAAATTTTGTTCCGTCTTTTTGAAGAAAACGTAAAACATTAAAGATCACCTTTTCATAGCGAATTGCAACGATAAACGATACACGTCCATCATTAAAAGTACAACGCCGTTCGACATCGGTTCCTGTCCTCGATGAGTTGGGTCAATTTTATCAGTGTATATGTAATCCATAATCATTTCAAATGCGAACGGTTCAGCATCGTGGATATGAACCTCTTGGCGACGAAAGAGAAAAGTTACTCGCAAACGTTTAAACAAAACAAATTTTCACTACCCAAAATGTTATTTTCCCGAATTTTAACGGAATGATACGAGGGAGCACCAACTGGAGCCGGGAGATTGTTGGCATCGTTCATATCTTGGGATAATTCTCGAGCTTGTTTAATTTTATTCCTCAAAAATATCGATCGAGCAGCGACGATTGCGATGTGGGCGTATATGGGAACCTTATCCTTTCCGACTAGAAATCTATTTAAATGATATTAAAACAGATCAAAACACATTTCAAATTGGTCGATTGCGCAATAGGCACTTACCTGAGATCGCAAAACTGGCGGCTTTCCAACAGACGGCCGAAATCGTCGTGTAACGTACATCGAGGATAAGATGCGAATTGAAACCGAAACATTTCGCTACTGCGAACATTGTTGTCAACTGTGCCACCAAAAACGAACCTAAAAATTGACTTAACGCTGCAAATTTAGAAACGAAACGGTCGCCATTTTTCTTGGTAATTAGCTCTATTTTACTTACATTGAATCACCAACGACAACGGCAGCGTGGAACAGACGACACGACGGCGGGCGAGACAGTAAGCACAAAGAACTGAGAATCGACCATGTATGAGTTTCAAGATCGTAGCAATGCAAATCGGCTGAATGAATGTTTTCGGCTGCTCCACCAAAAACGTACAAATGACTTCAACAGAAGAAAATATTGTTATTCTTGGATTTTTACAGGAATTAAAATGACGTTTTACTTTTCGTGCGCGATCATCGTATGACCGTAACGTCGAACTGGGGGCGGCGAAGCTCCTCTTAGAATGTGTTCCGTATTAATTTTATTCCAGGAGCGAGTGGGAAAATGAAACTGAAACAATGAGTTTGTGCTTCTTGCGCCCGATTGTCCGGAGAATAAATAAGCATCTATGAAAACAAAATTGACGCCTTTCAGTCGTTGAACGACGCTAAAAAGTGTATGAAATACGAAACGTACGATCTTTGATGACGATCAACGCAAAATTGCAACAAATCGGCGGACAATCGCCGCATTGTTGAACTTCTTGCCAACGATGAATCGGACCGGTCAAACCGATGCACCACATGTCATTCAATCGAGTATGTCCGTCGAATCCACCGAAGATCCACATTTTACCTAGAATAGCAACGTTTCGCGTTTTTTCCCCAAATTCATAGTCGAGAAAACAAATATAACGCCTGTCTGACCATCGTGAACGGCGGCGCCGTGAGCCGATCGCGCCGGCGGTAGTTTCCCTTCGCAACGCACTTCCGACCACTGACCGGTACTAAATTTGTATTCGAATAAATCGTTTTTATTCGTTAAATTAACGTTGCTATGTATGTCTCCGGTATATCCCCCGAAAATATACATCGACGACTCGTAAACGACGGCCGTATGATGATATCGGGGCGAGGGCAGGATTCCCATCGTGAACGCTCTACTCCAACTGTAGTCCGATAAATCGAAACGAATAACGTCGTTCAACATTTGTTTACTATTATCGCCGCCGAAAACGTATATTCCATTTTTGTACGCCACCATCGTATGCTTACTTCGGCGAGCGCCGACGAATTCGTCGCAGTCGGGCAACTTTTTCCATCTTAATTTTACAACAAAAAGTGATATTTTTATGAAAAAGTTCAAAAAACAGAATCTACTTATTTAAATCAACTCGTTTTCAAAATATAAACGATACGTAATTGATAAAACCAACTTTCGCTTACCGATGAACGACTTCTCGATTGGGACTGAAATCGAGAGTTAAAAATTCCGCGCCTTCGGACGCCGTTGAACTTTGACGAAATTGACCGGTCCACGTCGCGTCGTCCGACTCGCCTGCAGCCAAAGGAGCTTCTTTCGGCAATTCGGTCGCCATTTTCGACCGAAATCACGCGAAAAATTGAGCTTCCGAGCTCGAAAAGTGCTTCCCAAAATTTACACGCAAAGTATAGCGCACGCACAAAAATTAGAAATATTCTAACCAGATTGAATTTAAATATAGATGTTAATACACGAATCATTAATGCCCTTCGCAAACGAGAATCGAAGGAAAAATGGCAACGTAGTTTCAAAGGTGTCGTATATTTTCATTTCGGATTAATAAATCTGTCAGGTTTTTTGAGAAATTTAACGTAATAACAAAGGAAACGAAGAAAAAAATATTCTCCTCCTTCAGATTGATTTCATTAAGCTTTAATTTTTATTTAGGCCAGTTACATGCATAACTTTTAACTAGGCATAAATTATAACTCGGAAAACAAAACTTTGCATGTCATAAATTGCATTTATATTTACCTTCAGCACCGAAATTATAAAACAATCTTTCAAATGTGTAAGGCAGATTTTCACGTTCGGAAGCAGTTTGTGTCTATATTTTCGTTGTCATAACGGGATTAATAATTCATACTTCTTTTACCATACTTGATCGAATCCAACGGTCCTTGAGCACTTGAGAGGCCGTTGCTCTTTTGGATGTATCGAGAATCAAAAGTTTTGAAACTAAATTTTTGGCTTCTGAAACAATGTTATGATTCCTGGCGTGCATATTAGTGAAACAAAACTCTTTGGCAACCTTCTGAAACATTCTTCCATCGTGGTCCATCAAATTCGTAATGACCATTTTGGATAAGTTTGAACAACTTATCCCTATCTTGATTTCGAAAGGGAGCATAACCGCAAAGCATAATGTACAGGATTACGCCAAGCGACCACAAATCCACTTCGATCCCGTAACCTAGCAAAAACAATCTCAAACGTTTTTTAAGTTTAGCTCAATCTTCACAAATATTTTAAACCCGTTTCGGCCAGAACTTCAGGAGCGACGTAAGTCGGCGTACCACAAACCCGATAAAGAGGTCCGAGAGCTTTGCAAGCCAATCCGAAATCTCCAATTTTAGCTCGAAAATCCATCGTGAGAAAAAGATTTTCGGGTCTGAAACGGAACTTGTTCAATGCAAAAATGCAACTAATTTTTGGTGTTTCACTTTATATCCCGATGTACGATGTTAAAGTGATGCAAGTAATGTAATGCATGCGACACATCACAAGTAATTCCAGCTGCTATGAGCTCATCGAACTGACCCGCGGTTTTAACGTTATCAAAAAGATCCCCATTCTAAATTTTGAAAGCAATGCTGAGGTTTTAATTTGCAATGTATGCAACTTATATATTGCATTCCTTACTTCTACAAATTCTAAAACGAGATAATAATGATCTTCGTTTTTGAATGCTTCGATGAATCGAATTATATTCGGATGTTTGCATCTATGTAACAAATCGGCCTCGTTTTCGATGTAGTAACTTTTATTTTTCATACGTTTCGTGTAAATTTTCTGAAACGTAAATTGGAATAGATTAAAAATCATTTCAACGATAGTCCACCGAATAAAGAAGACCTTTAAAGCAAACAATTGAGTATTATCGTTGAGCAATGTAACTTTGTACACTTTTGCAAAATTTCCATCACCAATTCGGATACCAGGATCGTATTTTGCGTACAGTTCATCTTCGCCTTGTATAGTTTTTATAACTGGCGAACTTTTAACGACACCTTCGTTCAAACTTTCTTTACCCTTCTCGGCTTTTTTGTCGACTGGTTCCGTGTTTCTTTTGATGCTTTTACTGCTCGATCGAGATGTACTTCGCGTTTTAGTTTTTTTCGCCACATCAGCCGAGTTTGGTACGGTCAAGTGTAACTTAGGCGCCGCGGGCGGTGCTTCCGACTGTTTTCTTCTTAAACCTCTACCAACGCGGTTTGTTGCACCATTTTGCACGGATGGATCGGAATGAGCTCTACCACTGGCGTCCGCGCTCACCTTAATCGCTGGAAATTTGACGTTCGAACTTTTGGCACTCAGACTGGAATGGCGAGGCGACTGTTCATCTAATGAATATCTCGCTTTGTTGTTAATATTCGGAAGTTTGTTAACCAAAGTCAAAACCATGATACCATCCGAACAATCTTTCATATGCTTCACTTCGACACCTTTCGATGTAAACAATTTCCATGTTTCGTTTTTTGTAACGCCAGCTTCGCCTTTTAAATCGGTTGTTAATTCTTTTACAGTGTACAATTTTTTAAATTTATCCATTCTATACATAAATTCGTCGTCTTTTGCCGTTCCATTTTGTCGCCCTTTAACACGAACAAGGTATTCGTTTAAGACCATATTATCAAAGTTAACGTAATGAAATTTGCTCTTCGGTTGGTTTGTTCAGGAGCTTTAAAGCCGAATGTTTGGTTTATTACATGAAAAAGAAAGAATACAGTTCGCTTTGGAAACTGAACGCGATGAGCATGAAGAAAGTTCGATAAAATTACCGTTGCCAACCTTCACCATGGCTTCATTGAAAAGCTCGAGCCGAATTGATTTTGCAATTTTATATAACGTTATATAGCGAAACGTTTCTAAAAAGTGGCTTCAAAAGGGCGAACAAAAGGTTTTGTTTCTTCCTTCAGATTGTCTTTACAAGAAACAACACTCTTTGGTAAAATTTGCATTTACTGATACTGTACATGGATCAGATTTTTCACGTATTGTATTAGTACTACAGTCGGCGCTCTCTAATCCGAATTTCTGTATTCCGAATCTCGCACCATCCGAACGATTTTTTCACTGAACGAATCATTTTCATGTTAAAATACTGCTGTAATCCGAACTTCTTCATCCGAAATCCGAACAGACACTGTTAAGACCCAATGAAGAAACACTATGTATTTAGTACTCCCTAAACCGAACCAACTGGACTTAAT
>JAQGBA010001682.1:0-12972 GCA_034698125.1 Prionchulus punctatus | reverse complement strand
TCGTGTCTATAGTTGTCGTGTCTATAGTTGTCGTGTCTATAGTTGTCGTGTCTATAGTTGTCGTGTCTATAGTTGTCCAGGGTCTATAGTGACAAGTGGCTAGCCGCAGTTGTAATTACTTGCGAATCCTGTTGTGGAATTTGCATTCGACAAGGTAGGCGAGTAGCTTGTTGTTTCAGCTTGGGAAGAACCAAGTGAAATATTGGGCTCTGAGGCTGCAAGAAAAGTTGTCGCGCAAGCAAAAAAAATTTACAATTCGTATGGCTTACTGTATGCGGACAGTGTTATGTACGATCTGTTGGACGCTGAAAATATGAAGGGATTTTGTTTTTGTGTGATAAACTACGGCCACAACATATTCATACTTCCTTCCCCAAGCAGACACTTCAGTTCCAAAGCTGCTGGACATCCGTTAGAATCCAACACAGCTTGTTCCAAGTAGCAGTCGGCAGGAATGATGGGACTTTGAAATTTTGGGCAGTCTTCAGAAAACGACGATATTTTCAAATCTACAACCGTGGAAATTGCTAGCAAAGGCTAGCGCCGTTTACTTGCAGGAATCGCATAAGTTCCAGCACCCAATTCAATCTGCTTGCTAACATTGGCTAGGTCATCTGAAACAGATACTACAGTAACCTATGCAGTAACCGTTACAATAGTACCGACTTTGAGGCGTTGTAATATTGGCTGCCGAATTTTCCTGTTCCAAAATTTGTTTTATGGCACTAGTATCTAAAACATACTTTCATCGATATGCAAATTAATATAATTATGCAAATTTATCCACTTGTTGGCAGGCATATAATTTCTGGCAGCATCGGGCACCCGTTAGGGTCCGTTTTAGGATCACCCAGCCTGCACATGGTGTCCAAAGGCGGTACTGTAATTGGTGGGCAGTCTTCAAAAAAGTCAGCTATAGTTCACTAGCCGTAATCATAAAGTTGCACAATGATACCGTTAGTGAACGACGTAGAGTTAAAAAGTGCACTAGCCGATTGAGTTTCAAGCAAAACTGTAAAATCAGTTATTCGTGATTCTGTTGTTGTCTCTTCGAAAGTTTGCATGGAAACTTCAGTTTCATTGGAAGCCAAAGTTGTCGATTCACTCGTTGCCTCATCAGACACGTCGGTTTCATGGATTTCTGCAAAAAATCATTTCATTTTTTGCACATTTCTGTTCCACCCTGTTTATAAATTTCGACAAGGTTATCGGATCACAAGGTACCAATTCCACAGATCTTAAAGTATACCGTATCTCACAGTATCCAACTAAAGTCATATGATAGCCCGAAAGTGAATTAAATCACGCCCAAAACTCGTTTGCCAAACAACCATCCCCACCCTGCGCGTTCTATTTTCGGTCGCAAAATAAAAATAAATGAAAACTATTCCAAGATTTTCAAACCAATATGAAATCACCTAAAGTCCGCGACGGAAGCGAGACAGCGCTCGAAAAACAGTTTAGCTAGCTAAATCTCAACGCGAGCTTGTTGTTACCTGTGTCGCTGCAGCAAATTCCGGCTACACCTTGAACATCAGTTTTACAAAAATATGAAGCTGGACAGAATGCAGCCGGTGGACAGTTGCAACGGATCAACTCTCCGGTGTCGTTTTTCAACGGATATCCGGATGGACATTCTTCGCTTGAGCTGCCCGCAGGAGCGGCATAACAAGCAAAAAACAAAGCGGACAACACGATAAATCGTTTAAAAATCATTGCAACAACGCGAAGAATTTTTTCCAATCTGACTGAAGTCCAATTCACTAACTGACTTTTTACAAGGAGAAATTTTGGGCGTCATGTGACCAAACGGGATAGCGTTTCAAAAGTCGGGTTATGGGGGAAACAGGGTGGATACATCATGGACGATAGTTTTTCATGGAATAGAGCTCAGCAGGCGCTGAAACTTCATTTCAGAGGACTATACAGTTCGTCGAGCACTATAGTTCGTCGAGCACTATAGTTCGTCGAGCGCTATAGTTCGTCGATGACTATAGTTCATCGAGCACGAAAAAGTACGAAATCGTTGTGTTTGCAATATCGACAGTTGTAAAAATGTTGCTCGATTTTACATTAGACAGTGGACATTCGGGACATGTAATGTTAGTTATCGATCCTTAAAACGACTTCATAAGCCAAATCGGATTTAGTTGCAATAATTGAAGTAGGAACTTGATTAAGTCGATATCCCCGTTCAGCGCCTTCAACGTGGTGCGATGCAAAATGAACAGACGCGATGATGGCAAGTCAACGAAATCAGCACGTGCGAGTTATAATTGCAGCATCGACACTTCGATAATTTCTGCACTTTGTCGCTGAATGATTTGTTGACAGCGGCAAAATAAGGAAATCAAAACAAAAAATCGCACTGGCTATCGTGTCAAAGTTGCAAGATTCCACCAGAACATCGAAGTAATTTGTATTTAAATTTCTTGGGACCGAATTGTAAATCAGCCAAACATTCCTTATCTTTCGTCAGCTTGACAGCGAATTGACGATTTCGATATTTCTCGCCGTTGCTTTTCAATGGATGGACGGATTTCGAAGTGCTGATGTTTTTCATGTAAATCTGCAAAAATTGCAACGGTCAGCGAATTCAACGAACTATAGTCGCTGAACAACTGTAGTTACGTGATTGAATTGAAATTGAAATTGAAATTGAAATTGAATTGATTGAACACTCTAACTTAGGTTAGAATTGCGCTTGACTTGGAATAATCAAATAATCGTCGCTAGATCTGCAAGAAAACAAACAACGTGCGCTGGCCAGCGAAGAAACTAGCGAATTGCGCGTCCTGTCCGATTGTGTTTTTTCGACGCTGTTCGTCGGAAATAAAATTCGCTCGCTCGTCGCCGACCAATCTTCGGATTCGATCGGCAGCCGTCCGGAATAATAATATTTTGGATAATCTTTATTTGCATTTGTTTCTTTTTATTATTATTCTTTTCATTTTTCTTGATTTCGTTTTAATTTTACTACCATTTTTCGTCGAAATCGGTTGAATTTTCTTCACTGGCTTATCGACAGATGTTGCCGATTTCGCTGATGGATTTTCCGTTTTTGTACGAGCCGACCAGCGCGGCGTCGAACGTTAATAATGACGAGTGTAATGTGTACAGCAATTGAGAAGTTTTATTTTACCAAACGTGGTCTCGACACGAATGCGTCTTATGGAAACTACAGTGGCACATGTGCACATAAATCTTGTTGGAAGTCAGCGAGCCATTTTGAAGCCCTTGCTAGTTCATCAAACTGAATTGCAACTAGTTTTTAGTTTCACTTTATAAAATACAAGCACTAGAGGAGGTTTACTTAATTAAAATTGGACAGTAATATGAATAAATTACAATATTGTAATTTGGAAAGTACACCCGATTTCGAGAACAAATCGAACACGTGTAGAAACATCAAACAAATAAACAACAAAATAACCAAAAATTCATTCAACAAGTAAAAATTGTTTTTGTATCAGCGCAACATTGAGCAACATGATCAGCCACGTTTTGGGCTTCGCTGTTTGTGTTCTACCGCAAAGTGATTACAGCAATTTTTGCCTTCCTTGCCGTTCTTTTCGCATTGTCGGTAAAGATCGATCAATAGATCGAAAGCGATTTAAACTTTTTGTATTTTTAGCATGATACCCTCGGACACAATACACGATTTTAATTTTTCTCGCAACACCCATTCCACTTTTCCCCCTTATTTTGCTTTACAGAATTTGATCAATGTGTTTCAGATCGAGACATGGCTTAAACGCGTGAATTCTGTCCTTCCAAATATCCAGAACTTTGGAAAGAGCCGCGGCATCGCCGAGTCCTGTATGCAAATCGAAACGCTGCCTAGGCAGCAGTTTGTTGCACAAATTTGTTATTCACACCAGCAAATTCGTAGAACTTGCGCGCTGCAATCAAGCTATCGCCGAACAGCACGCGATTAAAAATATGATTGGTGATCAAGTGGGTTTCTTTGAGACCCTGGAGCAATAGATTTTCATCGAAGACAAGTGCCACTTTGTCACCATCCTGTTTGTCTTGGAGGATTTGCCGTAAGAATTGGAGGAAATCAGCCAAAGCCATTTTTTTCAGCGACACAGTTGCCACTGGCTCTCCTCGAATTGCAACGCCCGCTGACCGGATTGATCTTTCCTGTTGTAAGTTTGTTAACTCTGGAAGCAGCGCTGCCGATGTTCTCTTTGGCAAGAAATATCGGTTGAATGTTTTTCGACTGAAAACAAGCGCCGATTTCAAGAATTTCTCCATCACGCAAAGAAGTCGTTTTGATGTCGTAGCTTACGAGCTACAATTGCGTAGTGATCTATCATCTCCTCTTTGGCTTGTAACAATTTCACCAATGATTTGCATTCGTTCTAAACGAAATGGCTGACACGGGGAAGTTGGGGTTCGGGCGGTGGTGGTGGCGGCAGGGGATGGTTTGAAGCGCGGGAGCAGCAGGTATCAATTCAACTTTAGGAACTGTAGTTGGGGAAACTATTGGCTAGTTGCTGAATTAAACGCTTGCAAAGTTTGTTTTCATTGTCCTCTGCAAACCGGGGCCTCTTCAGCGGCGATTCTTGCCGAAATCATCAAGAATTATGCCGATCACTCGCGAAACACTGTAAGGATGGTCGATAGCTGAAATCCAGCGGAGAATTCTGATTTTCCTCCTGCGAACAGCCTCTCAATAGATTCAGGGTTCGTTGCGCTATAATGGCTTGCAATTCCAAGGATTTAGCAAGCGCCAGCGATGGAATGGCTGCACGATCAACAGCCACTTCACACTTTTAGCTGATTCAACAGTTGCATCGGTTGGGATTTTTTGAACTGGTCTCAACAACTTGAACAATTCCTGCGCGATTTCATTAACGAATTGGGCGATTTCCTTGTCGATTTCCGCCGCTTTCTTGATTTCATTAATCTTCCAGTTGTATGATGCAGTTTTTGGCTGCATTTTCGAAAGTAGATCGCGTTCCGTGTTCGCATTGCGGTTTCACATAATCTTCGCATGTCGCCCAAACGAAATTCGCCGGCGAACACTCAAGGCAGCAAAGCGAGCCGTTAATCGGCGAGGTGATACGTCAGATTCAGCCATATTATGAAAAATTATTTATCGGAAACGATTAAAAAATAGAAATGTGGAGGTGGAAATGAAGTTAAAATAGAAAATACTTCGAAGATCAACAAAAAAGACAAAAATACAAAAGAAATTCAACAAAAATCAGCAAATATCCGAAAGGAAATCAACAAGAAGCGCGAAGCAAAATCGAAAGAGGGCTGTTCAAAAAAATTGGTTTTTTCTTTTTTGCCATAAGCGAAGTGTAGCTTGATTTCCGAAAATAACGCTAAATTCAAACCTTTATTTTCGTGTTTGCCGACAAAAAATAAAATCCCAACTAAAAAGTCACTGACTATTGCAAGTAAGGAGCAATTTTTGCCACCGTTTATTTTTTTTACATGTTTTTAAAATTATATTTTTATTGCATCAATCTTTCAACTTTTTTAAATTTAATCATTCATTCAAAGTCATATTCAAATTCAAATTCGTAATTCGTTTTGTTTTTCACTTTTTTTTGTATATTATAAAAACCAAGAAGTCGAAAAAAAGAGTCTTCTCCTCATCATCGAAGAAAAAAATGTAGTACAGTAAAAATACAGTAGCGGGTATTGTATTTTTTTGATGCGCAGGCGAAAAAAAGTACTTGCGGATCAAAAGGAGGGAAAAACGTCGAAAGCGGTACAAAGCGATTCAAAAAACCGCAACGACATAGCAATATAGTTCCACAGAAACTATAGTTCCTAAAGGACTATAGTTCCCAAGAACTACAGTTCGTAAGGAACTAGTTTATAAACTTGCCTTCTTTTCTCACGGACGACGACAAATACGGAAAAAACGATGTAAAGCGACGAAAAAAATAAAAACACATTTATACACACCACGAAGAAAAAAAAGAGGACCATTCCCGACGCCCGGACGAGATAAATGGATAGCCTACAGATCGACAGAAGAATTATTTTTTAAGAAGCCAGCGACGATGACGAACACGATTACGACACAAAAAAACGCGCTAATCTACAAAAACAAACAAAAAATCGAACCTGGCCCGATCGAAAAAATGCATTGACGCGAATCAAAAATCAAAAATTTCGCGCCGTAACTTTTTTTTGTAGACGTTGATTCGCAGGGCCGAATAATAATCATAATAATGAGTGCGGAGTACTTGCGCATTGAATATATACTACAGTATACTAAAAAACGCGGATTAAAAAATTACAGTGGGTATACGCCGACAAGAAAAAATTTAAAAAAAAGCAGGCGCGAGTCGCACGACGACGAAAAAAAATTAAACTACAAAGAAAAACAAAAAATGCACGCAAAATGAAGGGAAAATGCAGAAAGTAGGGGGAAAATTTACGTTTGGGGGTTGAAAAAACAAAAAATCGGCGCCCGCCGACGCGGTTGCGTGTTCGAAAACGATTTCAGCCGATTCGCGCGACGTCCGCCTGCGAATCCAACGGCGATATCAACGAGATATTACTGACGAATTGCAACAGCAGATCGTCGTCGTGTTCTTCTTGACGCTGCCACAGTTCGAATTCGGTGGGTGGCGGCGGCGGCGGCGGCTGTTCAACTGTAGTCGATGCGGATTTTTGCCCGGCAACGACGATCACCGGCGAGGACACCTTTTTCTCCGAGCCGACGTCCAAATCTGACTGTTGTTGTTGCCGATCGCCCCACGTCACCGACGAAAACGGACCGACGATCAATTGGCCGTCGAAGTTTTCGGGCCATCTAGGAAAACGTATTGAAGGGCTATAGTTTATAAACGTCTATAGTTGGTGAATCTATAGTTCATCTTCGTCTACAGTTGCCTAAATAGCGTCTATAGTTGCCTAACGAGCGTCTACGGCTGCCTAACGAGCTCTATAGTTGCCTAACGAGACTCGATAGTTGATTAGCCATTGAACTGTAGCTGCAGGGAACTTACTGAATCGACGACAAAAGGCTGCCGCTGATGGACACCGGCTTGCACGCCCAAATTTCGAAATCGGCCTCCAGCGAACTCGTCAATTCGTCGTCGACGTTTTTAGACCGTTGACAATCGCCGACGCCGTCCGTTTGCACAATTTTCACGGGCAACGACGCTTTGAATTTCAACGGCAACGAACGTCGCTGCTGTTGAGCCGACCCTTTTTTTGTTTCTTTCGTCGACGTCTCGTCCAATTTGTTCGTCGTTAAAGCCTCGCCGATCGGTCTGTTGCAACTATAGACGACGACCGGCGGCGCGCATTTGGCGACGTCGCCGCCGCCGCCGCGATCGCGATAAACGAAATAATCGTCGTCGTCTATCAGTGATCCCAAACTATCGTCGAATCCGGGTTTCGGATAATAGGCATCCTCCATAGATTCCGATCGGATAGGCACGAAATGAGTGCTGGGGCTGATCGGCACGGCCACTGTCGCCGGCTGCTGCGGCGCCGTCGTCGTAGTGGTCGCGTCGGCGAACGGCTGGCTGTGCTGCTGCGTCGGCGGCTGTGACGAATGATGTAGCTCGGACAGCTTACTGAACGGACTAGCGTTGCAACTCGACTGGATTTTACATTGTTGTTCGGCCGACGGCAAGTCGAACTTGGGCAAACAGAAACCGACCTGAACATCAAAAAAATACTGTACGAGTCGACAACAAATTATTAATGAGTCGATTAGACTAATAAAAAACAAAATATTCGACCGTCTATCGAATGTTTCTCGAAATTGCTCGATACGAACGTTGAAACACAAAAAACGTGACTTGCCAAAGTCGCTTTAGTTACCTCTTGCGTTGGGAAAGACGATAAAACATTTGGTTGCAAATTGTTATTTTGATACGGCATAAACGTGAACTCGGCCAAACCAGCGTTCGACGTCATCGTCCAATCGTACGTGTCGTTGTTGTTGTTCGTCGGCGGCGTTTTATTTGTATTATTATTAATATTATTATTGTTATTTATGTAATTTTCGTTGAATTGATTCGCGTCGACGAAAGAATCGATCCCTGCAAAAATACGACGAATGTAGTTGATTTATTAGAAACTATAGTTCATAAGGAACTATAGTTCGAAAAATATTAAAGACTATAGTTGTAAGGGACCATCGACTACAGTTAAAATTCTAGGGCCTTTTAACCAAATATAGCACAGATTTTTTTTTGTTTTTTATTTTATCTAACGCTCTAAACTTACAACTATAGATGAAAAACAAATATAACTCTCGTGGAACTATAGTTAGACGGCTCGTACTTGAATCGAATTCGTTTTCGACGTTTTCGTTTTCGTTGATTATATGCAAAATGAACCGAGGCGCGTCGAACATAGCGTCGGCGTCCATCGACGACGCCGCCGACGTCGTTTGATTTTGAACACAAGAATTAGCGCCGCCACCGACCCTCGCAGCCGCGGCGTCTTTTTGAATGACGAACGTTGACGAATTTAGCGTTGTAGACGATGAATTATTTGTTTGTTGCTGTTGTTGTTGATGCGGCGCCAAACATTTGGCGGCGTCTGCGCCGACCTTCGCCGACAGCAAGCCGAATTCCAAACCTTTGTGCACGGTGCAAAACCATTCGCTGCACGTCCAAAACGGTACGTCGTTGGCGTGCTTGCATCCCTTGCCCGAACGCATCGGCCACGAGCCAACCTGCAATCACAATCGCAACTATAATTGCCATTGGACTAGTTTTCGCAGGCCGCTTACCTCAAAACATTTCGGAACAACGAATTGGGGCGAAGCTCGCGCGTGTTTGGCGCCGACGTTATTGGTCGACGGCGCGTTCACCATCGGGCAACAAAACGTAACGCCGCCGTTGCTGACCGCGTTGATTTGTAGAAACGATTTTTGACTCGGCAAATCGGGGCAACTTCGCAACGAACGGTTGTTGTTCGTAACGTCGTTCAATGGTTGCAGTTTGGCACGTTTGATCGGCGTAGCGCCCGCTTGGATCGGTGACGAAGAATCAACTAGAAAAAGAAAAAAATCGGTAGCATATAGTTGCTAAATGGCCTAAAACTGAAGTAAAGATTTTGAACTGTAGATGAACTGTAGTTCGCGGCATTTAAACTGTAGGCGAACTATAGTCACTAGCTTTTGAACTAAAAATCATCGACTACAGTCGCTGAATTTTAAACTATAGTTGAACTACAGTCGCTAGTTTTTAAACTAGTGCAACCATGGTCACTGGCTTTTGAAGAATAGTCGAACTGTAGTCTAACTATAGTCACTGGCTTCTGAACTATAGTTAAACCATAGTCACTGGATTTTGAATTACAGTCGAACTATAGTCACTGGATTCTTAACAATAGTCTAAATATAGACCAACTGTAGACACTGGCTTCTGAACTATAGTCGAACTATAGTCACTGGCTTTTGAATTGAGTCACTTGCCTTTTGAACTACAGCCACTGGGTTTTAAACTATAGTCCAACTATAGTCACTGCCTTTAGAAGAATAGTCGAACTACAGACCAACTAGTCATTGTCTACTGTACTATAGTCGAAACTTGAGTCACTGGCATATTGAAATATAGTTCAACTATAGTTAAGCTATTGTCACTGGCTTTTAAACTATAGTCCAACGATAGTTCTTCTCTTTTGATTTATCTGTAGTCGAACTATAATCACTTTGAATTTTGACATTTTGAATTGTAGGCATTTTGAACTATAGTCACTGGCATAATACTTATACTCGAACTATAGGCACTGGCTTTGGAAGAATAGTTAAACTGTAGTTCAGTTATGGTCACTGGCATTCGAACTGCAGTGGAACTATAGTCCCGGACTTTTAAACTATAGTCACTGGATTTTGAGCTATACCCTGATAATAGTGTACCTGGGCAGGTGAACTATAGTCTAACTATAGTGTCTGATTATTGAACTACAATTGCACTGACCTATTGTATTTCTATCCGGTGAACAATCTACATAAGCTATCGGACTTGGAGCAAATGAATAAACCGAAGGATCGGCGGGACGTTTCGACGCCGATTGCCAAGTCGAAACGACGAGGTTTAATTCGCCGTCGTCTGCGAACGTCGACAGCGGAGGAAACGCTTCGTCGTAGCTACAGGGAAAGAAACATAAAAAGCAAATAACGCATCGTCTAATGCTAAGTTTCAAGTAAAAAAGAGAATCGAGCTACTTTTGAAAACCTTCGGCCGGAGAAGGACAAACGCCTGAATCAACGCTATCGTTTTGCTTCTCCCCTTCAAAAAAGGAAGATAATAGTAATAATAATAATAATAAAAGGAAAATCTGTTTCGAAATTCAACAAAACAAGCAAAAATGCTTACCGGAAACGCAACGAGCCACGAACGAACGCAGATCGACCTAAAACAAACAAAATTCGCGTCATCTAGTGAATCATAACGGGTAAAAATAGGAAACAACTGTAGTTCATAAGGAACTATATTTCGCAGACGAAGCGTAAATAAACAAAAAACGCATCGTCTAAAGTATCGTACCAAGCAAAAACTGAATTCTTACTTGTTCCGTTTCCATCTTTAATAAACATTCGCTCAAAGCCGATTTTGAATGAAAATTACAAATAAATTCGCCGTCTTTCGAAAAGACGCCGCGCGCTGCCCAAAACCCGCCGGCCAGCAGGGCTTTTTTGTTTTTGAAATTACTTTAAATGGTTTTTTGAATATATTTGTTTTTCAACAAATATAAAAATTTGTTGAACTTCTTTTTAATTTAAACCCCCATAATTAGATGGCCGACGAACGTAAATACGACAATAAAAATAAATCTGAGCGAAAAAAATTAAAATAAAAACGACCCACTGAGAAATGGTATTTTTCCATTTCTAGAAGAAAAAAAATCAAATATTACGTAGGGAAAACGTAAGTTCGATGCATTTGCTTGTTAAGCGTTGCGCAAGCGCGCGTTTCATCGAGAAATCGTCGAGAATAGGGCGTATTGCGAAATTACGCGAAAACGACGAAAAATCGACGAAATATTTGTGCGCCAAAAGCGAAAATCGGCTGAAAAACGACGAAATTAGAGAAACACGAGTGCGAAATTTGTTTTTTCATCTCTAAAACGCGCAAAAATGTGACTTTTCGTATAAAAAACAAAATTAGACAGTGAATTTTGAACTTTTTTTTAACCATTTCTTAAAAATTTTACGTCATCAATTTTGAGAAAATTGATTTTTCGTCGAAAAATTGGTTGTTTTGTTGTAAGCAGCTTCGAACGAACATGCAAATCGTCTCCATCGAAGGTGGACATGTTCAAATTAATATCAAATTAATTTAAATTAAATGCAATTCATTCATCAAAAGTGCTCGAATTATATTTTTCAAACAAATATCATGTAAAATTTGAGTTTGAGAACAATTTTTTTTGTTTATGAAGTACAAAACCGTGATAAACAATTTTTCAGAAACAAAACAACACTTTGTTTACATTTTCTAAATGCAACCAAATTTTCATTGTTGATTTTCCATTTCCATCTCTGTATTGTGGACTCGACTGCCAGTTTTTTTGCTTTTTTATCTATAAAAACATAAAATCTAAACAATTCAGACAATTTTTCTCAAACTACGTTCAAAAATCAAAATCATTGTTTTTGTTTTGTTGTCTCTCGCATTATTTTGCTTCCAACAATAACAAAAAAAAAGCGAGTTCGCTATAAAATTTAATGGATTCGCTAATCAGCTATAGTCCATTCACAATTGCATACTCAAAAATATTACAGTAAGAAGGATGTGCAAGTATGGAGGAAACACAATTATTGATCCATTTACACTTTGGGGTACTTATGTACCTTATATAGAGTGTAAGTGGTTCAAACTGTGTTTTCGCCATACTTGCACATCTTTATTACTGTAATATTTTGAGTTTGCACTTGTGAATAGACTATAACAGCATTTCAGATGGCATTTTCCCTGATGCACTAAAAGGTGGTAATTCTTAAATTGCTTTAATAACTTAAATGTAATATATTTGATAACTTTTATTGAATTTAAATTGAATTTAAAATCCACCATTGCGAGCAATCCACAAGGCAAGTACAAGTCAAGAAAATATAATCCAAGCAAACAAGCAAATTCATTAATCTTCAAGTTGCGGTAAAGCCACTGGACAACTTTAATATGATTTCGATTTCGCTAAATTTTCAAGTCGTTGAATCGCATAATGCTTTCAGCTGACAGAAGATTTTGTAATTTATGCGGCTCGGATTCATATTTTTCTTTCAATTTTTCAATTGTATTTTTGATTTCCACCAAATTTCGTAGAGGAGGTTGTAGAGGATTTATTTTCAATAAAATTTCATTCAACTCCCGAGTCCACATTGGTCGCAAAATATTTGCAAACTGTTCTTGTTGATCAAAAATGAAAGCAACTTTTAAACACGTACTTAAAGCAAACGTAGCAAAAAATAGATCCATATTATTGACACCTGCACATTGTTTTTTGACGCTTTTATAGAATCTAGACCAAAAAAGGGGGTCTTGATCAGTGGCATTGATTTCCCAGTCCAAGAAAACATCAGCTATTTTAATTATGTTGAACGCTAAGTGTCGATTCGGAACTTGAACCTCGCTGTTTATGAGACTTTGTCTGCAAATTTGAACCAACAATCGAACGCAAAAATCACTAGGTTTTTTGATGGCCAGGAATTTTAGATCGGACAAAATATTGCCGATATTTCTCGTCGCTTGAGAGTTGAACGGTGCGAACTGTGGAGATGCGAGCAAGCGTAGTAGACAGGATGACAAATTTGCTCGAAACACAGATGAGAATTCCACTTTGTCGCGCTCTGCATACTTTCTTAATCCATGCAATAAATAAAATAAACTTCTATAATAAAAAAGCATCAACAAAGATTCAATACGAACCTTTATTTAAGTTCAGCGAGCGCGTTCAGCGAGCGCGTTCAGCGAGCGCGTTCAGCGAGCGCGTTCAGCGAGCGCGTTCAGCGAGCGCGTTCAGCGAGCG
>JAQGBA010001681.1:0-12974 GCA_034698125.1 Prionchulus punctatus | reverse complement strand
TGATAAAATGCGATTTTAAAAAAAACTGCAAGACGGATTTTGAAAATTTTTGTACCATTAAATTCGCGACATTTTTCAACGTCGAATGAGTGCTCAAACAGGTAGATCGGATAGAAAACAGTTTTTTGTCTTATTTCGCGCGGATGTGCCCCCGGGGGGGTGGTGGTGTTGGATAACGATGGATGAATAACACAAAAACCTGAACCTCTTTTTGGATTTCATGGATTAGCGAGTCTGAATCCGATCGATCTAAAATTTGGTATATAGCTTATAGTCATAAAGAATGTTTCAAAATCCAAAAATCAGCTGGCTAGCTTATGTACTTTGGATACTACATGGTCCCAAATGTATAACGTGTAAGCACTAGACTGGAAGGATCTAATTATAAGTGTCCGCTCTGGCCACGTGGGAATTCAAATTCCCTCGCGGCCTCAGCCGTGGCTGCTATGATTTTTATTTTTCAGTCTGGAATCATTGTTAAAGAAAATTGTATGTGGTGTACACTTTTGCTTTGGAGCGTGCCTTGTTACTCTCGGTTTTTTGTATTTGTGGCAGCCAATGCCTAGGTACTGTTGTGGGCAATGCGATTTTAAAGGCTAATAATTTTTAATTGTATTCCGATGGCGTGTAACTATAGTTTCCAGTATTATCCATTTAGCTTAAAAACCCACAACACTTTAGCTTATTGTTTGTAATTGGACTTCTGTTCTGTCCATCGCCTACATACAATTCATCCATTACTGTGTCATCCATTACAATTAGTGAGATGTTAAAGACTTTGCAAGAAGTTTGTTGGTTTTAATTATTGGTTAGGATTTTAATTATTATTGTAACTTTCAGTTGTTTATCTATTTTGACCACAGGTTTACCTGGAAAAAGTAAAAACGGCACTAATAAATGATATAATAAACTAAAACGTAATTGATTTCTGATGGAAAGGAGCACAAATTTTGGTTAACACGTCTGCTGAAAAAAGTTTTGCATCGAATTTACAGTAGATACCATGAGAAAATTTTCTCGATTATAGCATCGAATTCAATGAGCATTATGATGCCTATTTCAATGGCAAACTAATTTTGACAATACATAATTGCTTACAAATTCGATGAGCATATGCTAGGAACCTATACAAGGGATCCAAACAACATTGGAGGCTGTCACTCCATTCAGCCGGTCGAAATTGTAAAAGCATAAATATGTTAATGGTTGAGGTAGCCATTTTCCATTGAGCATTTCGAGCTTTTCTGGTTCACACTGAGAAAACTTTTCAGTGGAACAGATTTCTAATCGTACACCTAAACCAAATCGAAATTATCCAAACATGAAATGAAAACAAAACAAGACTGGTTGAGCCTTAATTCACCAACAAAAAATGCAACGAATACAAAATTATTAAATGTGAACATGAATATAATGAGCAATATTACAAATACAATCGGACAATTGAAAAAACATTCCAATCAGTTCGATAAGAAGAAACAATCTAAGAAAAAATACCATCTACATCAATGCATCGAAAAACGGAATTCATCTCCATAAAACACCAAGACAGTCATAGCTGTGTAGGATAAGGAATAGCTCATTCCTACCCCCGATCACAAGCAGCACCTACTATCCAAGGATCCAGGTCCGGATAGCTTCGCAGAGGGGAACAACCACCAGTCTGCCAATGATTGTTACCTTTACAATAACTGTGCTTTCTAACATGGAACACAGTACCATATCGTTGCAAAATTTGGCTGGATTAACGCCTAGGCCAGTGTACGACTCTGGGTTTTGGAGGGGTTGACTGGCGACATGCATGCGCCCTCTCCTTACTTCTCTCCTTACTTATATTACGAACGAGTAAACGAAAAATGCCCTGATGGGCAAAAAGGTGATTACATTTCTCCTCACTTGTATAGTACCTTCTGGATGTCCAAGACAAGAGTTGTAGTTCTTCAAATCAGCAGAACATAACATTCAGACATAAAAGGCAGGAAATGGAGTTTAATGTGTACGTAAAACTTGTTTTTTCATATCACTTCTTAGCCCAATAATGTTCACTCCATACAATAAGCAAGGTCTAACTGTCTAACTTTTATATAGTCCGATCCTCACTCGTCTTGATGCATTAAGCATTCCAAATTTTTCCATTGATAGTTGAACACAAATTGAGCCGCTGACACTTTTAAGAGATACGTGCAAATCAAACTTTGACCCCTTGGAATGACTTTGTTATTTAAGAGGCCCTGCTTTTAATTTTCACATATATGCGCTAGGGCACTAGTCACTAAAAGTTTTTATATTTTTACCACAAGTAGGTCCCTATGAGGGATGTTCATAGCCGCAATATATCTGCCCAGATCAGTTTGCCAAAAAATTATATTTTTTTTAATACTGTTGAAATATTCATTTTTTATTTTTCAAAAAGCTAGCCCAAAAAAATGATTTTTTTATGAATTTTGGTCGACTTTGGACGTATGCTGCCGAATAACCAGTTGAGGGACATAGCTGAAATTTTGCGAGCATGCACACCCTACCTCCGTATATGGTTGTGCCAGGTTTCGTTGATTTATCATGTCCGGCACTGGAGTTACAGTAATCCAAAGTAGACGGCTACTACAGTATGCTTACTGTATTTGTTAAAGTCCAGGGCCCGTAAAAAGTTTTTTAAGCTGTTACAAAGGCATGTATATTGTGCAGAATTCAATTCTCTATCTTTTAAAAAAAACCAAAACACTATTTGGCCATCCGATCGATAGTTATCATGAAAAGTGCAACTGGTCCCATTTTTGCATTTTTTCATTCTGATTTTTTTGACCTAACTTTGACCACTGGTCACTCACCACCTGTGCATATCTGAGCAGATATATTGCGGCTATGAACATCCCTCATAGGGACCTACTTGTGGTAAAAATATGAAAACTTTTAGTGACTAGTGCCCTAGCGCATATATGTGAGAATTAAAAGCAGGGCCTCTTAAATAACAAAGTCATTCCAAGGGGTCAAAGTTTGATTTGCACGTATCTCTTAAAAGTGTCAGCGGCTCAATTTGTGTTCAACTATCAATGGAAAAATTTGGAATGCTTAATGCATCAAGACGAGTGAGGATCGGACTATATAAAAGTTAGACAGTTAGACCTTGCTTATTGTATGGAGTGAACATTATTGGGCTAAGAAGTGATATGAAAAAACAAGCTGCAAGGACATGTGAAGAGGGGAAAACGTTTGAAGATAGAACTCAAAAATTACAGAGGAATTTTTTTCAACTACAAAATCAAACATTAGGTTTTCTCCTTGCGCATTTATTTAACCATTTACGCCTGCAGCAGTAGGAAATATGGCAGCAGAATTTTTGAATTGTGAACGTCAGCAAAAACGTTTGATTCGGTTTTGATGTTCAACAGTAGGGATTCACTCTTAGAACAGATGATATTCAGATTCAGGCTTGAGAGATGTTATTAAAATTGACTTTTGAGAAAATTTCTAAAGAGAATTGATTTGATTTCAAATGTGCACTATTAAGGAATTTTTTTCTTATCTTAGTTAAACAGGGTCTCCTGATGAAAACTTGCGCTTCAGCAATTTCAGTGTCAAGACACGTAAAACGAAATTCAAGTTAACTACAAACTGAATTGCTTTTTGTCCATTTATCATTTAAAACTTTATCGTAATTATTTATTTCAAACGCTGCTTGATTCTTAGCAAAATTGTTTTCAAACAGCTCAATTACTTATAGGAAAGAATGAGATTGGAACTTCAAGCTGTAGTCGATGAAATTTTGAAAAAGACCGCCGATCTCAATATTATCAACGCAGATTTGCTATATCCAGAGCTGATAAGACGAAATATTTTAGGGCAGGCTGAAGAAGATTTTATTAAGGCCGAGATAACTGCTATAAACAAGACTTTGGTACGAAACATGATTTTTCAAAGCGACTTTCTAGTGTGTTCTTGCTTCAAGCATAGACTGTTGCAATAAGGAGTGTCGACAATTGATGTCATGTGTTTCTTCATGCGTCACCCATCACTGAACAACTTGTTTCTAATTTCATCTGTCGCATTTGGAAAAAGCGTGCCTTGAAATGGTCTCCCGCAGTTAGCTCGATTTTTGTGCATGGCTAGCTTGAACCTTCGATATGAACTGTAGAAGTTGCGACGATTGTCCTCTCCCCTAACTGTCCTCATTTTCAAACCCCTGTAAATACTTACATTAGGCAGCCATTCCCTCTCCAACGGCAGCATACGTCAGTGCTGAGCCAAGTATCTGAGCAGATGTATGATTTATTTCAAACACTATACTTAAATTTACGACCTGACTTTTTTTAGGAATTGTTTAAGTTCTTAAAACAAAAAACTGATGACGCAATTGTGACTCTTCAACAAGTTTGCATCATTCAAAAACAGACCAATTTGCTCGAAGTGATTCAGACAGTTCTGAAAGAGTACAAATTAGACGACATGATCTGGCGTGGAGAATTTACTGATTCGATTTCTAGTAAGTTTCTGATCTCGAAATGCAATAGGTTGATGCTACTCGGTTCTTTTTCATGACTATAGCGCGGGCTGAGGATGCCTCGTTGCCAACTTCATACAGAGTTCAATGGGCTTAGATTACTAACTGAAGGCCATCTGAAATTAGCCCCAGGCCTTCTACTAATTGACATTCACATATTTGCAGAAGACGAAATTGAAACAATCAGGCGGAACTTAAAGGACTATTATAAACACGATTTGCAAATGATTAAGAATTATTGGGGCCAGTTCGACGTTCGACTCGATTTAAAAATGGAAACTTTTTACAACCATCACATTGTAATAAAGGATTCGCATGGCCAGTTAAAAACTGAAATAAAAAACTTTGAAGATATTTTCTCATCAGTCTTTAATCGCTTCATTATATCTGCAGACGGCGGATATGGAAAATCAACATTTGTCCACGAAATGACTCGACAATGGGTAAAAGGAGAGGAAAATTGGACCAACGAATTTTTTTTCCTATTCTTGATGCGTCTGACTGATGTTCCAAGCGGAGCTCAATCTCTGCAAAGTTTGTTAACAAAAATATGTCTAGGCAAGAAAGATGGAGAGATCGTTGCAGAATGGTTGACTGACGCTAAGTTTCTCGGAAAGTGCCTTTTTATATTTGACGGACTCGATGAACTGCGGCAAGAAGTTTGTGAAGAGATTAACGATTTGATTTACGGCTATAGAACAAAAAAGCAGGCTAATGTTGTTGTGACGACACGACCGGGCGAACAGTTTGAAAGTATTAAGAAAAGTTTTGGTGACAAACTTATCATCGAATTGAAGGGATTTACAACGCATGGAGCTAATGAGCAACTGAAGAAATTTTCTATTAAGCCAAATTCAATTGGAAGCGATATGAAGGATCTTTTGAAGGTGCCTCTGTTTAACACACCATTTTGCATAACCCATGATATTTCCGGTGCATCGATTGGTCGTTTCAACATATGCACGGCTATCGAAAGATTCGTTCTGTTTACATGCAAACGTTACAGGGACAACAACCCAAGTTTTAGACCAAATGCCGAAAAAGAGTTGATTTTGAAATTAGGTCAAGCTGCTCAAATTAAATTTTCATTTATCACTGTTCCCATCTTACCAGGTATCGAATTTCCCAATATTTCTGATGATCTTTTATCTACTGCCGTTGGCGCTTGTCTTCTTTATAAAAGCAGTACGAGGACAGATTTCATATATGTACACCAAACCATAGCAGAATATTGTGCAGCTTTCTTCTGGTGTAAAACAAGTCAGTTAGCCGTGAGAAACATTAAAGTTTCTTCCGTTTATTTTTCTGACCCGTACGACGGAGTCTTGGATTATTTAGATTTGTTTTCATGCTTCCTCAGCCATTTCAACCCAAAATATAAATTGAATTTATGGCAAGGATTCGATCGTTATCTGCCACGATTGAATGAATATGAAACTTTGCCAAAACGGAAATTTGTTTCGAATTCAATTGACTTTCGAATTTCCTTCTTCGCTGATCAAAATGCAGTGATGGATAAGCTTGAAATTGTTGATTCAGACCAGTGCTCACTTCTAAGTGTCCACTTTGAGACAGGAAAAACATTTGAAAATATAACAAAACTGGGGAAAGTTACACTTAACTACTGTTTATTTACTATTAGCCCAGACGAATATTTTGAGGAGTATAGAATGAAATCTTTAACTTTGTATTGGTGCAAATTTGAGTATCCAATCAAATCTGAAGAAGTGGTACATAAAGCAGAATACAAGACCTTCGATTTAGAAGAACTCTGTGTTTATGAAAATAAGGATTTTACAATCATGCCTTTTTTCTCATTTGCAGTGAGGCACAGTTCAAAATTGAAATCATTGAAAATTCTCTCACGTTATAACCCTCTTGATACTGGTGAATATCATCGAAATTATTGGATATCAGCTTTGCAAAATAATGAGCGCTTGTCTCTTTCAATGAATTGTCTTTACCTGGATTTATTTAATCCCCCCGATTTAACATTGCTTGTTGAATCAATATCAAGAATGGCAAATTTGAGAACCATACAATTAAAAGTGCAACGAAATTTGTCTGAAACGGAAGTGAATGCCTTTTCAGTTTTATATAAAAAGATTAAACACACAGTCAAGAAATGGGAACTGAGAGACGAAAATGGAAGAGACTTGTAATGAATTAGTTATTGTTCTCAATTGTGTAGTTGTCCGAATTGCTGTATTTTGAGTGCTTTTAATTATTTTTTTATGATGTTATTTTTTGTTTATTTTATTTTTATTATTCTTTTCTTCAAATTTTTTTATAAATTTAATGTTTTCATCGTTACATTCATAAGTTATATTATTAATTATTTTTGTTTACTTTTAATTATTATTATTTTATTTATTTTTTTACAAATTGTTGTTTGGGTGATTGCTTTTTAATAATTTTATAAATTCTTTAAAAAACAACCTACCTGCCATAACACTAATAAAATAAATAATGCACGTAATTAATTAAAAAACGACAGTTATTGGGTCAGTAATTAAATCTTTGATTAAAACACTATTTTTCAATTTCAAGCTAGTAAATTTCAGAGACCATAGAAAATTAGCGTAAGAGGCCATCAACATGCAAACACGAAAATTGCGACTGTTTATCAACAATAATTCTTAACAACAGTTGTTTGTTCATTTGTTAGTATTGTTAATTAATTTTAATTAATAATTACTTAATTTAATTATTTTCCATGCTAATATTGTTAATTCTTGTTAAAATCCACTTCACATTAAAGGTAGGAATTACCAGAGAATTATTGTTATTCTCCAGTGACTGATCATTCATTATCAAGAACATTTTTCTTTCAAGGTAACGATTTATTCAATATTTACTGAAACTTTTAATAAGTTCCTATTTGATGACAATAAGATAAGAAGGCTATTATGTAAAAACGATAATTATTTCTCATTGTCTGTGGCGTCCCGTCAATTTATTTCATTGTCAGGCGGAACTACACCGAATTGTAATAATTCTGTCGATTATCACAGATCAGCTTCTCAGAGTCCATCAACTGAACTGGTCCGCGGCGCATGTTGATTGCAATTTCTTTGAACGCTTTGAACAGCCTATCGTCGGCTGACTTTAGGATTTGATGTACGACGTTGGGTTCGGATACCGATAAAACTTTCATTGTATCATGATGAGCGCTACAGTGCACGAACATGACCGCGCATAAAGTGATGTAGGCGACGGCTATTGTACATTCGTCCTCCTTCATTTTGGCAGGTAGAAGAACAGATGTTCGTCAGGCATCATGCCTTCCTGCACACGCTTAGTTTCTCGTTGGTAGCTGGGTGCACGTCCAGTAACAAGTATCCGAACTTTTTCATCGTAGCCATCTGATGCGCGTCAAGAAGAGAAAATTCTTGTTCGGGTACAACTGACAAGCGCAGCAACGACGGACATGGCTAGCGGACTATTTGTAAACACCAAGCTGTGACTGTTGAGAGTTCCGTATCTGTTTACCCTCGTGGTAAAATGTGAGAGTACGTGTAAGTGTATCTTTGTTATAAGTGTGTTAACTAGATTGGACTATTATTATATGCGCATTGTTTTAGGGTCGTGTCTTCCCATTGACGGCCGATGGGAACGTGCGCGTCAACTGGATCTTGGCGAAATCGAAAAGCGAATCGAAGAATTGAAAGAAATAAAGAAACAGTATGAGGAAAATAAACCCGGCTGCGGTTCACTACTTGGCGCCCTTGCATTCGGCACTGCGGCTGCTAACGCTGATCACGACGATCATCCGGTCCTTTCGATGAGTGACATTTCTACGGCCACTCGTAGCGGACGGATCGGGCAACCAGGGTGATCGGCATGATGATGGCTGGCCGATAGAATACGGCTTTCATGGAGACGTCCTAAGTTTCGCTGTGCGCGAACAAAAATCATTGGAAATTTTTCTAAAGGTCTGGACAGAAAAGGGTGGAGATACGAGATACAATAGCGATAGCGTATGTTCAATTATGTGACAGAAAGTTTTGAAAAATTTTGTGCGTATTATCATTGATTTCGTTAAGAACAAATTGATTAAACATAATCGTGAGAAGTCATCGTTATAATTTAAATGTCACGAATTACTTATTTTAACGTATTGCAATAGTCTCCTATTGCTTATCTTCTTTGTAAGATTTTTACACAAGAAAATAATCTGCAATTTTCACCTTTATATTTTTTCACAACAAATAACAAAGTCGTCTACAATTTCTTGCAACTTACCTGCAACTGCTTGCAAGTCACTACAACTTCTGCAAGTCGTCTACAATTGCTGCAAGTCGTCTACAATTGCTGCAAGTCTCCTGCAATGCTGCAAGTCGTCTACAACTGCTTGCCACTTACCTGTAACTGCTTGCAAGTCATCTGCAATTGCTGCAAGTCGTCTTCAATTGCTTTTTTCAAACTACAAATATCAACTATTAGTTTTTTGTTCTTGCACATTTATTTATATCGCCGACCTGCTCATCTTTAACTTATTGCAATGCTAAACTGGTTTTCCAGAACTGTCCATGTTGACGCTTTCGAGGACTATTGTGTCTAGACTTTAGCTAGATGTTGTGCATTTAGGTTACCTAAGATTATCTAAGTAATTAAATAATTAATATGTCTCGCATTGTGCATCCTATGATATTCATTGTAAGCTGCTTTAATTACTGCTTTAACTGATATTGTGTTTCTGTGCTTTATAGACAACTTGGGGTTTAATTGCTATCAAGTAAATTCTTCCTTTTAAACCTGTCAAAGCACAAAACATCAACTTGCTTAGGATTAGCAAACCTAACAGGCACAAACAGGGAATTAATGGTAGAGAAAATAATTTTAATGTCAATTACTATGCATTACAACACATGAGCGACAGGTCAACCTAGATATAAATAATATAAAATTTACAAAATTTAAATTAAAAATTTAAATGATGACTGTAAAATGTAACTTGTAAGGTTTTCCGCAACAGAAGGTCTATCAAAAATAGTAATTGTCAGTCTTTTCTCTTGAATATTTTTCAAATGCTTGTTGCAATTAGATTTGCTGAGATCGCCCTTTGTCACTTTATTCAGATAATTCCAAACCTGGAAGCAAGTTCTATCAAAAGTTAGACCACCGACTAACTTGAAATTGTGATTGATGAATTTGCTCTGTGTTCTTCTGTCATTCAAGGTTTTAAGACAGCGTTTGTGTAATCTTTCGAGTCTTTTTCTGCTATCCATTGTAGCGGTGCACAGTAGTATGCAAAATGTGGCGCAATGTATGCTAAATAAAGTCTTCTTCGGCACGCGAGTGAGCAAATTTAGCAATTTTCTGTAGACACGATATTTTTCAATTAACCTTGCTAACCTGATTTTATTATGATTTCATGATTAACCTGATCATCAACATGATCCTCATAGGATAATCTGAAATCTAGTGTTACTCCAAGCAAGGTAACCGTGTCCGTTGAACAAAAGTCGGTCGAGTTTACAATAAAAGCGCAGTAATAGCTTCCCTTCAATGCTGGCCCAAATATTAATGCTTGGAATTTTTCTTCATTAACAATAAGATAGTTCGCTCGGTTCCAGTTGTAAAGTTTTTCTAAGTTGGCGTTTGATTTTCTGAAGAGTGAAATTAAGTCATTCGCGCTACTAAACAGTGATATGTCATCAGCGAACTGTGTACCTTGCTCTTCCTTTAGATACCAGCAGATACCGCTCGATATGTACATTCCATAACAGAAGGCCGAACGAGGACCCTGCGGAAGGCCAATCTTTGGTTAAACAGCATCACTGTTCGTGCCAGATATTCTGACAGTACATTGTCTATTTGTCAGATAATGTTCAATAAGTTTCAATGAATTACCTTTGATGCCGAATGCATTTAACTTTGCTGCTAGAAGTCCAAAAAAAGGTACCGAATCGAAGGCCTTGGATGTATCGGATAGAATGATCGAAACGTAGCAGTTACTGTCCAGCTTTGTACGAATTCGATCAACTAAATTAATTAAGGATAGTTCACATGGGTAACTTTTGCGATATGCTGACACCAGCGACGGAAAAATGTTAGTTCATGTGGCCGCTTAATTAATCACAATGTAGACCATCAAAAATTTTGTCGGTTTGAGTCAAAGTCGTGATCGGACTGTACATAAGTCTTTAAGTCATCTGGCGAATTTTTCTTAAGAAGAGGAATCCAGCGACTTTTCTTAAATTCCGATGGAAAAATGCCTTGATCAATACAGTTATTGAATATTTTTACCAGCGGGGATGCGATTCCTTTGAGTCCGGCTTGTAGAATGAAACCCGGAATGTCATCAATGCCAGCTGGTTTTGTAACGTCTAAGCTACATACTTTTTTTTGTAGATCGTCCTCAGTAATGTGAACGAATTTGAACCCCTTCGATGGCTTGCAGTTGTCATTAATTAATCTAGCACTGATGTGATCGGTAAAATTATCCAAAACGCCTTCTATCGCTAATTTTGGCACAACTTTTTCAGCTACTGAGCAAAAGTATTTGGCAAATTCGTTCGTTATCATTTTCGTGTCAATGATTATTTTCCAATTTGCATCTTTAAGAATTATGTTGCGTTCATCGAAAGTTTTCTTTGCCGGAAAGTATTCCATAAATTTAGAATAGAAATCCCTCAGACTGCTGTTTACCATGATTTTCGACATGAATGAGAGTTTATCTCTTTTGTGAGTCTTCGAGCTTTGTTGCTTGCTTCACAGTAATTTTTCCACTCAATAGTGTTTTTGTCCTTCATCAATTATTATTGACTACCATACACAGTATTTTGTTGAACAGTTGATTTCGATTTATTCTCGCCTTGTCCCATTCGGCTGATGTACAGGCTTTGGGCGATCAATACTTTTGCATAATGGAATGTGATAGTCAACAGCTTCAAATAGTATTTCAATGAATGCATTATATTGATCCAGAGGATGGTCGTACATGTTAACTAACGTATGCAGTGTCGTGTTCTGAAGATCTTCTAAGAATTTTGCTGAATTGAAATTCCTCCTCGATCTATGATATGCAAACTTTTTAGTAAATAAATCTCTTGATAGTATTGATCTGGCTATAACTAAGGCATGGTCCGACCACTGACGAGAGTCAGCTATGACTGAGCAGTTCACTAACTTTGTTTCTTATTATGACTTATTATATAAATTATGATGTCTAAAAGCGATTTGTTTTCTCTGGTCGGTTCGTTAACAGTACATGTTAAGTTGAAAGTTAACATAGCGTTCTTGAGATGTGTACCATGGAATCAAGCAGATCCAGATTTAAATCACCCAAAAGTACGAATTGCAGCGAGATATCTTGTAAAATTTCGAAAATAGCACAAAGTTTTTCATGCATTTCGAAGATAGGATTACCAGGAATTCTGTAACAGTTCACAACGGCTATCGATGATTGTTTCCCGAAAATTCTGTAAAGTTGGATTTCAAAACCTTTTAAGTCTTTCAAACGATTCGATATTTCTAATTGCAACTAATTGAACAATTAACGACGAATTAAAGTACGTTATATGGTCTCCTCCTTTTCTATTTCTATTTTTTTTCTGAAAAATTTTTGTCTAATTTTGGTTCTTGCAAAGCCAGCACATCTATCGCATGCGGAACTAAATAGGACGATTTAATTTCGTTGAAAAGTTTACTGTCTTTCTTCATTAAACTATTGATATTCCATGACGCAAAAGATATAGATTTCGCATTCGCATTTGCTCTGGTCCCGGATTTCAGTGAATATCTCCAGCTAGTAATAATATTAGAGATAAATACAGCAAACAGACGACAGCCATTGAGTAGAAAGTTGATAATACTTAATCTGATCCTGTTTGGATAAAGCTTCGAAAAGCGACGAAATTCTTTTTACGAAATTTTCTATTCGCCCATGAATTTGCATAATTGCGACTTTTGAAAATTTCGAATAAAACGAGAAAATTTAAATTTTCCGACGAAAATATCTTTCCCGCTTTGAAATAATTCGATTTAGTTAGATTAAGATCTTCGATATTCGAGGAATGTAGATGTATCCATTTAAAATTCATTAAAATATATGTAATTAAGAAAAAACAGAAAAGAAAATTTCAAATCGTGAAACTACGGATATCAACGCCAACAAAGTTTTCCTCGATGGGCATAACTGGAAAACTGTCGCGGCTATCGAGTTGGCGAGTTGGCGAAACGATTGACGACCGACATAACTCTACTTGGATTAGAAATGGCAGGCGCTTTTACAAAATCAGCGATTCTACTTTAGTCACTTCTCGGAAGAGATTCGTTGACAAATTGGAAAACATTTATATTGGTTGTTTTTGGATTTTGTTGTTGCTGGAATAATTTACTGTTGTGTTTATTTTAATTTTTTTTATATTTTGTTTTTATTTTCATTAAAATGTGGATGAAAAAAAATTAAAATGTCTTTTATTATTCCAAGACCGGCATGCGGACCTTTGGGGGGGGGGGGGGGGGGGGG
>JAQGBA010001680.1:0-12993 GCA_034698125.1 Prionchulus punctatus | reverse complement strand
CGCTTTTCAACAGCCTCATTCCCATCATGATTTTGTAAGCATTGGACGTTTATTCTACTGTAACTATTCTATTATATTATACCATTATTACTGTAATACCATTTGGATTTATCGTGTTGGATTTGTTATCACTGGGATTTACTTGGACTAATAAAATCTCGATTCTAATTACTGTGTTGTTGTGGTCTTTTAAGTTACAGTATTCAGCTATTACCATTCTCTCCTTTACAGCTAATCGCACAAGTGGTGCATGTTTTTTTTTATGTAGTGTATATTCTCAAATAGCTTGTTCAGACTCGTTTCATTGATGCCGTTTGCTGAGTAACCACTGAATTAAGATCAATCAAATGTCAAGAACAGTCAAAGTAGCAGACTAGAGCAAGCTTTTATTGATAAAAGAGAATTTTAAGTATACAACACGAAATTTTAGCATTTTTCCGCCCTAGCTTTGAATATTTTGCTTTTTTTCAATCCAAAACAATCTGCGAAAGAGTTTTGATAGAGTAAAATTTAAGGTGCCCATCGCTCAGGCGAACGACCAACCAATCAAAAATCACACACTTTATTTTTTGACACACAGGTATTCGTTAAGAGTGTAAATCATGCAGCTGTTGGGGTCGGTCGGTTGCTTTTTTCGCTCCGCCATTTGTTATGCCTCCTGTATGGTCCGGCCATTTATAAAGTATTCAATCGGCCAAAACTTACTAAACGATCCAATCAAGGAATTATTAAATTGGGAATGGGCAAGATCGATTATGATGTATAAACGAAAGATGTTCTGGTTTGGTGACGAGAATCGATGCAATATATTTTTACTGGCACATATACAAACATTCGAGGCTCTTGGTTATACGAAGTCGATGATTCAACAACCTTACATAGCTCGATTCGCGTTCAAATGGTGTATGATATTGAAAAGATTGCGAAGCGGAAGTTTGGCGAACGGGAAACCCAATTCATTGGATACCGATTGACCAATGCTGACATATTTTATTTGAACATAAAAGAAACAAAAGAAAGAAGATAGAATTGTGATGTTTTAATTTAATTAATTTTCTTGCTTGTGATTTTTGTACCATGCCATCAGGCTTGATGCGGGAATAAATTAATATTAATTAGGTATTCGTTTAAGTTACAGGTGAAAATTTTACTGGACACCCGGGAAATTAAAATCCATTAAATTAATGTTTCCAAAAACGAACAGGAGTTTTTGTCATTGAAAAAAATTGCACTGAAAAATGGTTTTG
The DNA here is from genome assembly GCA_034698125.1 of Prionchulus punctatus. Lineage (NCBI taxonomy): Eukaryota > Metazoa > Nematoda > Enoplea > Mononchida > Mononchidae > Prionchulus > Prionchulus punctatus. The sequence goes on along the minus strand of JAQGBA010001680.1, from coordinate 11,746 downwards.
CCGCTTTTTATCAACTAAAAATTTTTTTATAATGTTAAATACTGGGTGAAGTAAGTTGCCTTTTCTTCACTACTTTTTCTTCTTCTTTTGACTTGCTTTTGACAGTTGAATAATCATGAAAAAGAGATCAGCAACTTTTTGAGGTCGTTCTTCAAATTCTTCAAATGTTCCACGACCATCAACTACTTTCAGGGAACCATCATCACTCGGTTGATTTGGTTGAGGGGAGTCTTCAGTTTGCCCGAAATTTTAATTTTTTTGTTGTACTATAAAAATCTACAAAAATAAACTAAAATACCTGTTTCTATGAACTTTTGGTTTTCCATTGGCCAAATTGATGACGAAACCTGAAAATTGATGTTACATACAAGAATTTTGTTCTTTTGGTAGCCAATGCTTACTGATACAAATCAGGCGATGATTAAACTGGATTTTATTTTTCGACAGTTTGAATTATGTTTCAGTGAAAAGTCCATCATTTTTATAGTAATAAACAACAACAATTTCATTGCATTATTCTTGAAAATCAAAATATAAAATTAGTTTTTCAGACACCTTTTCCAACTCATTTTCGAAAGATGTTGCAAGCGAGTGGTCAAGAAAATTTTGAATATGTAATTTAAAAAAATAAGCCCACAATTTTTTTACTAACACTTTTAAGCCGCGGCTTATAATCGAGGTGTCTGAAAATCTGACTTTCAGATAGAACTTTCACTCTGATTTGAAATCATTATTTTATGCAAACTAGGTATTTACTGGCTATGCTAGTTAATTATGTGCAAAATCTAGATTAGCTTTTTTACATCCGGCCATTCCGTCATACTTAAGGATGTCGACAAGTTTGAAAATTTGCTCGAATATTGACTTTTTTCTTCTTTTTTTGACCCGGTTCCTTCCCATTCGAGCAAAGAAGGAAATTAATCGGCCCGTAGACGATTTTCCGCTTGTCGAGGGACGTCTTCGACATAATTGGAACATTATCTTCATCTACTGTTCAACGTTCGAATTCCTCAAAGAAGGTAATTGTCTGAGCCAATTTTGTTCGATTTTTTTGCATGGTGTGTTTTTGAAGCTAATTTAATTTTTGCTCATTTTTTCTTGTGCACGGACATTTTTTCGGAAGTCTCAATATAACCTAATTTGCAAATACCTCATTACCCAGCGCAATCTATCCTGATTTATTTAACAAGTGCAAACTATGCCAGTATATTATGTATTTCTGTATCTCTGTTTTAGCATTTATAGCATCTCTATTTTGAGGACTGTCGATAATCTGAGGATTCATTCATAGTTTCAGGAACGTCTATAGTTTAAGAAGGATTGTCTATAATTAGGATTCATTTATAGTTTGAGGATTATGTAATTTGAAGAATGTCTATTGTTGGATGATCATAGCTGAGATGATTGTCAATAGTTTGGGGTTTTTCTATAGTGATCATTTGTCTGTAATTTGAGGATTACCCTACAGTTTGGATAGTGTCGATAATTCGAGGTTGTCTATAGTTTGAGCATTACATACAATTTGAAGGTTCAACTATAGTTTCTTTGTTTATAGTATGAAGTATACATAGTTTGAGGGTTGTTCAAGAGTCAGGATTGTCTGTAGTTCAGTATTCTTTACAGCAGGTGGATTCTCTTGAGGTGTGAGAATTTGTCAATAGTGTGAGGGTTATTCTGCTATTATTTTATTTGAGTAATTCGCCTTCCATTTGAGGATTCGTTAACAATATTATGATTTGTCAACGTTCAAGCTTAAATTTAACCTCTTTTTTTATTTAAAATCCTTCAGAAATAGTTTTTCCCTCTGCCTTTACGAAACTTTTTTCGATTAGTTTTTTATCCAAGAAATTTGTTTCGTAAGGTCCCGTGGATAATTTAAATGAACTTTTTTCGATTTTAACCAGTAATGAATACAGTATTTATTTCCAGCGTGCATTCAATCATTCTACATTGTTATTTCTTTCTTTTATTAATAAAAGCTTTCAAAAAAATGTTACTTTATTTTACATTATTGCAATGTAATTATACCCGAAAATAAACTGAGCGCCCCTGGCTCGACTCGTTTTTACTATTTCATTGTGTTGCTTTCGTACGCTTTTAATAGCCTCATTGAGATTTTTCGCTCGTACCCGCCACAAGCCGATAAGGAATTTTGTTTTTTTTATTTTTTCTGAAACTTGAACTAACTTGTTATTGTTAAAAATGCGTTCGATTTGTTACTAGCAAAATATTTTTTTGTTATGATCAAGGTACGTAATTTCAGTTACTTGGCAACTTAATTAATGGTTGACTAAACAATAACTGTTTGTTATTCTATATAATATTTTTGATAAATGAACAGATATAAACATAAAAATAAACATAAAACGTAAAACTATATTTCAATATTTGTTGGTCCTTTAAGTAGGAATTTTCAATATAACTAAGAATTTGAGTTTAAAACATCAAAAACATGAGTTTAGGTGTTGTTTTCGGTTTTTGCTCAGAAAAACAAAAATTAAAACGAATATGTAGTTTTATTTCGCACTTATTAGTGCCTCTTTTAGAATCATTTCAAAGCAAGGTTCTTATTTACGTCCAGAAATGTAGTGTCGCCAATTTTCTTTAATTAACTTTTTCCATTAATTTCACACATTCATAACCATGTGAGCATAAACATTTAAAGTTATTGAAAATTAAGTCGCATTATTCAATTTTTACATGGAACAATATTTCAGACAAACATGTTATATTAGAAAATCTATAGTGAAGAACATTTTTCTGTCTATCTACACTTTTCTAATTTTGGGGTTAGATATTTGCTAGTTGTTGCAAGAATTTTGTTTTCCTAGCAAGGTTTGTAGCTAGATTTGTAATGGTTGCATTTCCTCATGAAAATGAAATTATCAAAAAAAAGTTATACTGTGTTGAGAAAATGAGATATTTCCTTCCAACGCATATTCTGATTGAACGTAGTGAAAAATTCAGTTCTATATTCTGACTTTATTTGTAAGAAACGTTGTTCACTTTCCCTTTTTTAATTGTTGGGTAAGTAAAACTGAAATTATGCAATTTGCTTTTGCTTATTATTTTTCTTCTAAAATTTTTGTAATTTTAGATTTTTTCTTCAGCAAAATTTTGTTTTTTTATTCTCAAAAATGTTTTCTTCACTTCACTTTGTAACATTTTATTAAAATTGATCTGTGAAAATTTAACACTAGCCAGCAAACTATAGCTTCTCTAAATTGATATTTTAGTGAGCTAGCTAAACTGACAAGGGACTCGAAATTTCGACAAATATCCAACTAAAAAAACTTAATGAATATATTTTGTCTTCTGGGACTTTGGCTGCTAGCTATGTGTTCAGAACGGGAAGCAAGTTAACTAAAATTTAATGACAACTTGTTAAAGCTTAGATACTTGTCGGTTTCACGTTTTAAATAAGTTTTATATTGTTGGAAAAAATGAAAAGCGTATTCATATTTGTTACATGGTTCCGTAGTTTCACATAAAAAATTGCCAGGGGATTTTTTATTTAATTTTTCTTACATCAAATGTCTCAGGTAACTGATGAAGTCATTTCTATTAAGCTACTAATTCAAATTTTTTCCTGTGAAATTAACACTTTGAGTGTACTCGAAATTATCGAAATTCGTTATTCTCGAAAACACGTTTAAAATAGTTCATGCATTATTACCCTTTGATTTTTTGAAAATTCAATTATCTTACAGGCGGTTTTTTTTATTATATAGCTTGTGTTTCTCTAACCCACAATCTGCTCGTTTCTGATAAAGGAAGTAAAGGGAGAGCCAATCCAAAGTCTTAATTACGTGTTTTTAACCCCCCCCCCAAGCTTTTCAAATGCCGTTCTATAGAAACTTGGATTGATTTTAAAAACTTACTGGAAAATAAGTTGAGGGCACAGCTGTTGTATTTTTTCTGAAAAACGATTTTTTCAGCAATGAACTTCAGTGATTATTATGATAACGAAGAAGAAGCACAAAATATTTACACGATCGGAAGTTTAATTTGTGCTTGCGTGCTAATTTTCATCGCCCTTATCGGAATTATCGGTAACATATTAACAGTGATAATATTCGTTCAACCAGTGGAGATGAGCTCTATAAACATTCTACTCGCTGGCCAAGCCATTATGGATATTGTGCTATTAATAACTGGAACTCCGCTGTTTGCTACGATGGGAATTGTCGCGTACAAATACAGCGATAATGGATCGTACATAATTAGCATACTCGTATCGTACGTTTATCCGATTGCAATGTTTGCTCAATTTTCTACAATATGGACTACAGTTATTATTACTTGCGAAAGATATTTAGCAGTATGTTGGCCATTCAGGGCGCTAACATTCTGCGCACCGGAGTATGCTAAAAAAGCGCTAATCGCTATAAATGTCGTTTCAGCGTTTTATAATTTTTGTCGATTTTGGGAATACGATCGAACGGATGATTACAGCCTTACTCCGTTGCTTAAAGCTAACTACTTTTACATAGAATACTACTACCATTGGCTGTACTTTCTTACATCTTTTTTGCTACCATTCGTTATTTTGGTCATCCTAAACGGGTTCATCATACGAACAATCTTTATCGCCAAAAGCAAACGTCGCGGAACGATAAGGCGACAAAACCGAGAACATAAAACTTCATTAATGATGTTAGCAGTGACTTGCACGTTCCTGGCTTGCAACGTATTGGCGTTCATATTGAACGCTATGGACGCCGCTTGTTTAGTACGGACGAAAAAGCCAGATTATTGCGTGGAACCATATTACGATTTCTTGATCGACTTAAACAATGTGCTCGTGGAGATAAATTCCAGCAGCCCTTTTTTTATTTTCGTGTCGTTCAGTAGAACGTTTCGAATACAGTTTCGAAAAGTTTTCATGAATAATTCAAGAAAAATGTATAACTTGTGCTTGCGATGTAAATTCTTTCAAAAAGAGCCGAAGACTTCATATACTGTTTTATTGTTGAAACCTAACTGCAATGCGACAATGAATTACGAGTCGGGTTCAAGTAAGCAGATTAATTGTACTCAATCATGAATCTTGTTATGTTAATAAAAAAATTCTAATTTTTATTGTACTAAATATCAAAACAATAGATCACCTCGCCATTCTGTTCGCATAATAATTTTAAAACCACAAAAATCCATAGACTTTACAAATCTACAGGTGACATAAAATGAAATATTTGTCTCATTAGAATTGATTACTGAGGTTAATAATTAGCCTGCCAAAATAAAATGGATTAAAATAAATTGGAAAGTTTCTGTTCACAAATATTCATTATTCAACGAAAATTGCGAATACAAAAAGAAGAATTTTACAGTTGCGGCAAGAAAAATTTGAATGTTTTGAAAATGACTGATAATTTACTACCGTAAATGTTCGAAAATAAACCTTCAAATGGGTCACGAGGGGGTATTTTCAAGGGGGGGGAGTTATTTTTCAGGGGGTTTTCTATTTTAACTCCTTCTAAGTCCATATACATCAATAGAAATGACTAAAAATCACTAAAAATTGTCGAACGACAAGACTTTTTTAATGCATTTTCTGCTTATTTTTTTATGCTAAATCACCATTTTCTAATAGTATTCAGGTGAATTTTAGGTGAATATTCAGGTGAACCTTTTGAAAAATAGAGAAAAATTGTCTTTCTAGTTTGCAGTGCCAAAGACGCCAATAAAGAGGGGTATCTTTGAGAGGAGAGTTATTTCTTTGGGGGGGGGGGGCTTAATCATGAGAAAATACGGCATATTCGCCGAAAATCCGTTTGATGAAAAAACTTTTGGTTCATGCAAATATTCAGTTATTGTGAACCATTTTCAGTCGAATTTTTTGAGTACTGTACCTTTTTGACAATAAATTTTTCAATAATTTGGTACGCTAAATAACAGGTAATAACTGACAGCTAACAGCTAGCAGAACTAGAAAAGACAATTTTTTTATTTTTCAAAAAAGTTAGGATGAGGTACAGGTCATCTGAATTCCACTAGAAAATAGTGATTTACAATACAAAACCAGTTGAAGTAGATAATGCATTGAAAAAGGCGTGTTGTTTGAAAATTTACAGTGATTTGCAGTTATTATCATTGATGTATGATGAGTTTGAAGGATTTGAAAAATAAATTTGAATAAGAGAAACCCCCCCCCCCCTCTCAAAAATAACCCTCCCCTTCGAAAATAACCGGTCAGACCCAATCGAATTACATTATTTTCAAGCAAATACGGTAAGTTAGGATGCATCCAACTTTGGCAACAATATTTTTTACGATCTCGCTTAAACGTGTTCGTAGTCATTGCGGGAAATTGTTTTTGAAGTCAAACAGAATCCAATTTAGTTTAAGGAAATCGGCAAGGGTGTGGTTGTTTTTTTTGCCAAGAACTGAATACCAGTACTCTAACTCTTCAAATATTTTAATTAAGTGTCGAACACAGTTGTTGGTAATGAATGAGAAATGTTTTTGCTGGTTTTGTTACTAATGTAGTAAAATTTGGTCGGTAATTTTTTCATTCCCAATGCTAATATTTATGCACATGTGAGTAATTCCAATTTATACATTTATTTCGCGCACTTTTGCACGGTTGGTTTTTTAAGCAGCTGTATTATTTTATGACGGTTACCCACAACTTTTTAATTACTTTTGAAATTTTTGATTTAAAAAAATCAGGATATCTTATTGAAAAGTGCAGCTTGTTTGAAGATCCTTCACTGGGACATTAATTCTCTGGACTTGTTACTCAAAGCCAAATATCTAGACGTCTTAGTAGCAAAAAATCTTCCGATTTTTTAATCAGCCGCTAACAGTTTTTACGTTCCATTAGTTTTTTAATCATTGAAATGTAATTACAGATAGATAATAACAGAGAGGTAATTTCAATATCAAAATACTTTTAAAATCCATCTTGTTTATCCTTTATTTCTTCTATCCGTGTACATTTAGGTGAACAATAATGTCTTTTTCTTGAAGCTGCTACCGATTGCCAGAACATTTTCCATTCTTAATTATCATTTTTATTCTTTATCCTCTCAAACTAGATAGAACTGGGTGTTGAAATCTAAAATTGGCGAGTGAATATCACGAACATTAGTAAGGTCCTATTTGTGTCAATCGTAAAAACATTTTTCTATTTGTTTGGCAACTTCTTATCTCGAACTGTTCAATAGCGTAGTCAACGATTTTATCGTTCAATGATCATCAGGTATCACTTTTCTTTTAAAAATTATAAACGTATTCAACATTTAACTAATTACTGTGATTATGATGAGAACTGCTGACTTTTGAGGAAGTGAGCTCTCCGTTGGTCGAGAGGTTCGATTGTTCGTTCAAGCTGAAACTGTCATGTAGGATTTCTTGGTTGAAACCTCTTTTTTTAATTTGCTATTTCTTTTTTTCACATTTATTTCTTAGATGCACAAAAAGAAAATATTTTTTCACCTAATGTTTGTTTGAACTTGATTGTTAACAGTTGTTTGACAAATTTATAACCGTCGATTTTATAATTTGTCGTCAATACTTTGTTCAATAATTAACATAAGTTTAATAAAAATGTACACTAATGGCTTATTATTTGGCGCAAGCTACTCTCTAAGGTTGCTAAGTATTCTACTGAAGAGATACCATTGATGGGTTTTGTTAATCATAGATAATTAGAATCCGGACCATCCCGTGCTCGGAACTAAAACGTAACGTTGTCTCATTTAGGTTTATGCCAATATGCTCGTTTTACTCACAGGTTTTACTTGTATTTTATTTTTATAATATCTTTTTTTGGTTTAGTCAATAGTTACCGGCGTGAAAGCGTACATTTTTATGTCTCATTTTTTATCATAAGTCTTATTTCTTCCAGTCACTTCACGAGCTTCGTTTCAAATAATTAATTTAGTAATAGAAATAGTCCAATTAACGTATACTTTTATGCATGACTTGCTCAAAGCGAAAGGACACAAATAAACACCCGAAAGAAAATAACAAGCCGTTTTTGAAAATGAGACATTATCATACGGATTTCTATTTGAAACCTCTGGACTATAATGAAGGCATTTGCACTCCTTCCCCTTGAATGCAGATTCGAGCGAAGTCCTTTTCAGAATACGAAATACACTTTTCGAGTTGTGGTTGTATTGAATCCAAGCTATTTACTCCACTGCCTATTTTACTATAATTGTTTACAAGTTACCGATTTTCAAATATCGAGATCCTGATCTTCTTCAAAGGAAGAAGAGAAAAATAGTATCTTTTAATCTCGTCAGTTATCATTCTTACTCGAAGGTAGTAAATAAATTAAAGCTATTTTTTGTGTTCTTCTCAGTGATGAATTACTTCCTGTAATTGTTTCAGACGGAGGGCCAACATGTAATGATTGCTGATAAAAATTTCGTTCAAGCACAAAAAGGAGCGCGTTTTTATTTTAACTGTATTTTTGATGTTATAACTCAGTGCCTTTCGTATTACAGAACTTAATAAATGTTGTTACATTTCAGGCAATAGATCATGATAAAAAAAACAAATTTTATGGATAACATAACATCAAATGTTACTGATTTCAATGCAAGTGAAAACTCTAGCGATTATGATCACAGCAACTACGTTGTTGCCGACATCAACATCTACAAAATTGGGAGCCTAATTTGCGCATGCCTTCTGATTTTAGTTGCAATTTTTGGAATTATTGGCAACATATTGACTTTATTCGTATTCATCAAACCAGTAGGTATGACATCTATAAATGTATTGCTGGCTGGCCAAGCTATCTTGGACATTGTTCTACTGTTGACAGCAACTCCGATATTTGCTACGATGGGCATCCTAGCGTTCCGATACAGCGATGGCGCGTTGAAAACAATTTCGATTTTAGTACCGTACGTTTATCCGATTTCAATGTTCTCACAAACCGCAGCAATTTGGATTGCTGTGATCGTTACATGCGAACGTTATCTAGCAGTTTGCAAGCCATTCAAAGCTCTGACGCTGTGTACGCCGGAAAATGCTAGAAATTCGTTACTTGTTGTTATTATTTTGTCGGCCGCTTACAACTTTTGTAGATTTTGGGAATATAAAATGACAGGCGACTACAAACTTTATTCAGTGCTTAAAGCGGATCCAATCTACATTGAATTCTATTGCCACTGGCTTTATTTTATCACGTCGTTTTTTGCACCTTGTCTCATTTTGGTTACGCTTAATTCGTTCATCATAAAAACAATATTCGACGCAAAAAGAAATCGACAAAAAGCTTCGCGGCAACAAAACAAAGAACACGTAACTTCGTTAATGGTAGTGGCTATCACTTGCACGTTTCTGACTTGCAATATTTTAGCATTCATTTTGAACGCAATGGACTCAGCTTGCCTCGGCAATGATGACTTGCCGGACTACTGCACCGCTGTCTATTATGACTTTCTTATCGATGTAAACAACGTATTAGTGGAAATAAATTCCGGAGTGCCATTTTTGATCTATATTCTCTTCAGTCGGTGTTTTAGAAATCGTCTTTGCAAAGTTGTTAAAAATTTCACAAAACGACATTACGCTTTGATTCCAAATAAGGAAATCGTGCAAGATGGCTGTCGAAGTGGTGCAGTTGAATGCTTAAAAACTAATAAGCCGAGAATTTTCATGTTTCACGAAAGATTATAAATGTAATAAAATTTGTATTTATTAAAAAATGTTTCTGTTTTTATCACATGAGATGTATAAATAGCCAACAAGTAAATTAAAAATAAAGTAAACAAGTAAAAATTAAACAAGTAATCGCCGCTTAATAGACAAGTGGATCGAAAATTTTTTCACCATTGTTGGAAAAAGTTTGAAAAAAAAGTTCCATCATTGTTGAAAAAAGTTTGAAAAAAAAGTTCCATCATTGTTGAAAAAAGTTTAAAAAAGTCGAAAGTTTGTAAAACATTTGAAGCTGACATTGAAAATGTTATAATGAGCGTGAAAGTGCAAAAAGGCTGAATGAGCCTTAGAATAAATTTAATTTTAAACGTTAAATTAATTTTCAAATTTTTGTAACAATTCGTGCAAGTGATAGGTTGAACCATTTACAATCCTTGCCAAAGTACTATGTTGGTTACAATATATTTTTTTATCGTTTCTTGATAATTTCAAAACAAGCCATTTGGATGTTGTGTTGCGTTGGGTCGAGTCATGTCGCTTCGCTTTGCAAATTTCCATGTCTCAACATTTTTCATAAAGTGATGCTTTGCCTCGTCCTTTCAGTTTTGAATTGCTCATTATCATTACAGAACTTGGAATGCTGTGTTTATAATTTTTGTAAAATGAACTTCGATCGAAAAATGTTCGAAACAAGCTAAAATTGGGACAACATGTTTCGATTATTCGTGGGAACAAAAAAATATTTGAATGTTTTTTAATAACTCATGCAAATGAATAGTCATTGAAACATTTTCCGTTCTCTATTTTACTTCCTTAGTTACCACATACAGTGAGTCAAAAAATTAATCATACACCCTTGTTTTTTGGTCCTGTCTATCTTTGACCATTCGTAGCGCGTGATTGGGATGATCAAAAAAGATTCTGTAAAGTGCATCTGATAGAGAATTTTCTCATCTACAAATGTGTATAAATTATGCGTGTTTTCGTTGCTACAGCCGCTCACAAAATGCAAATTTTTGCTAGGTGTGCCTTTTGTGCCCGCCAAAAAATTAATCATACACTTCGCTCTTTCGTGTTTTCGGCTGGTTGTAGTTACATTTTATTGCAAACTTACCGTGGAGATTTTTCTTGACCATTAGTCGAATAGCATCGTCAGTCATCTTGGAGGTCTTCCATTTGCGTCCCTGACTGGCCAAATGGGGCACTACACCATACGTTTTAAACTTTTATATTATCAAAGCAACTGTTGGAAATGGTATTCCCATCTTTTCTTGAATTTTCTGATAAGAATGACCGCTATTGTGCAGGTCAACTAGCAAACTCCGCTGAGTGTCCGTCAAATGAGGTTTTTTAGCTGACATAATGATTTATTTTCAAATTTTAAAAACTTTTTTCGCTTAAAATACTCTAGACTATGCTCCTACGACTAAAACCACCGTAAGTTTGCAATAAAATGTAACTACAACCAGCCGAAAACACGAAAGAGCGAAGTGTATGATTAATTTTTTGGCGGGCACAAAAGGCACGCCTAGCAAAAATTTGCATTTTGTGAGCGGCTGTAGCAACGAAAACATGCATAATTTATACACATTTGTAGAGGAGAAAATTCTCTATCAGATGCACTTTACAGCGTCTTTTTTGATCATCCCAATCACGCGCTACGAATGGTCAAAGATAGACATGACTAAAAAACAAGGGTGTATGATTAATTTTTTGACTCACTGTATATGCTGCTGGTTGTGTAGTAGCAAGACAAACTAACCACCTTGGCAACACCATTGGCTTCACTCGAAAACAAACACGATTGTAGTGTATGCCCATATTTGTATTCCTTTATTACGCTAAAATGTTATTTTATGGTTATTGCAATCCAAGTACGTCTGCTAGACGCATGTTTATGTTTGGATGATTATCGCTATTTTGCTTGAAATTTTATGGAAACAAGACTTTCCCATCCTGTATTTTGTTTCGTGGCAAAAAATCTTATTTTGGAAGTTGCAATATTATTTTGTTCTCCCGAACGTCATTAGATTAAAAATGGTTCAGCCAAAAAAATTGTCAACGAGAATGCAAGAACTTCGAAGGCGTAAAGCCCATCGACCAATTGAGTAGGTTTTATCAT